>SJYX01003214.1:122234-134630 GCA_006410675.1 Oreotragus oreotragus
TTTCTCATGATGTACTCTGCATATAAGTTAAATAAGCAGGGTGACAATATACAGCCTTGACGTACTCCTTTTCCTATTTGGAACCAGTCTGTTGTTCCATGTCCAGTTCTAACTGTTGCTTCCTGACCTGCATACAGATTTCTCAAGAGGCAGGTTAGGTGGTCTGGTATTCCCATCTCTTTCAGAATTTTCCACAGTTGATTGTGATCCACACAGTTAAAGGCTTTGGCATAGTCAATAAAGCAGAAATAGATGTTTTTCTGGAACTCTCTTGCTTTTTCCATGATCCAGCAGATGTTGGCAATTTGATCTCTGGTTCCTCTGCCTGTTCTAAAACCAGCTTGAACATCAGGGAGTTCATGGTTCATCAGTTTGGGTAAACTCCGGGAGCTGGTGATGGACAGGGAGGCCTGGCGTGCTGCAGTCCATGGGGTCACAAAGAGTCAGACATGACTGAATGACTGAACTGAGCCGAACTGAATGTTTCTTTCCCCTTTTAAAATGTCCATGTTTAATACTAAAAATGTGGCCATGCACTAACATCCAGGTATGGACGTCACCAAGGAACTTCTTAAAAATGCAGTCTCAGGCGCTAAACTCAGTGAATAGAGATCTTCGTTTTAACAAGATCTCTATGTGGTATTTACAACACAGTTTAAGAGGCACCAGTGTGGGAGATACTTCACCTAATAGTTTTTTTATATTCAGGACACACAGAAACCCCTTGCCAGTGTCTCACGTGTGTACTTTAATGAGTATACAGTTTTAGGAGTTGCTGAGCTTTTCCTACCAGTGACAAAATCTTTGCCTTACATGACAAAGTCAACTTCTCTGAAGAAATCTTTATCATTTGTTAAAGAAATTTATGCACCTGAATCTAGGTAGTATTCAAATGATGAATTCTCCAAAGTAACTTTTAAGCAATCACCCTCCCAAATGGGAGTACGCCTCACTCATCACAACCCTACCCTTTCCCATGGACAGTTTGGCATTTGCGTTGACCTCGCAGCCTTCCCTGGATGAAAATATCTGTGTTTGTTTTGTTATCTATTCTATTCTACAAGAATACTTATCTTGAGTTGCTTCTTTCAGTTACTCTATTGATTTTAAAAGCTAACTCTAATTTCCCATTTTCTTTTCTTCTCATAGGTCTTCTTTGCAGTTATATTCATCTATCACTCTGTCCTTAACATAGCCTAACCTTAGTGTTACCCAGCTCTTTGTTTCAAGTGTATTAGTGAGATAAATATGAAGGACTGCATATCAACAATTCCATAGTCTTTTGTTTATTCCTCAGTTCTATTCAGTTACCTCAGAGTTTAACTTCTTTGTATACTTTCCCTTTTATATATTTTCACATACGTGCTACTACTAAACGTTTATGTTTGGGCATCAGTGTATTTTCTGGAGCTGTGCTCACCTACCTTGAGCAGTGTCCTTCCTTGCTTTTCAGACTTGACTATACTCTAAAAGCAGACGTATACTTAAAGTCTGAGCTCCTGGTTTTCTAGCTAGCCTTTCTTATGCTTAAAATATTCCACAGACTTTTCTTGAATAGCATCATCTCTATAGTTCATTTTTTTTTATAGCAATTGGTTTGCATTGTTCTGTGTGAATGAATGACATTCATTCGCCTTGCGCGAAGCAGGTGAGGAGCCCTGCTCTGCGGTTCCACAGTGACCCCATTTGGCATTATGGCAGTAACCCTGTCAGGGGTTTATACTGACCTGCCAATGGACGTCCCTGGTGGCTCAGATGGTAAAGCATCTGCCTACTCTGCAGGAGACCTGGGTTCAATCCGTGGGTCAGGATGATCTCCTGAAGAAGGAAATGGCAACCTACTCCAGTACTCTTGCCTGGAAAATTGCATGGATGGAGGAGCCTGGTAGGCTACAGTCCATGGGGTCATAAAGAGTCGGACACGACTGAACGACATCACTTTCTTTTATTTTGCATTGTTCTACTTTGCTTCTGCAAATTTAATAACTGACACACTTCCTGTTAAAACATCCTCTCTTTACTGAATCTTTCAACACAGATCAAATCATGTTTGTTTGCTCTCACTACCATAAATTTCCTCAAGTGTCTCAGAGGACATGTCCTGTTAGGAGAGCTGATCCGTTGGTCACTGAGGGCTTAAAGTCTCCTCAGAGTACGTGCCTTAAAACTTCATGGTCCAGCAAGGGGAGAAAACAGGAAATCATACTATCACAGGAAATTGTAGTAATAAAGTGAAAAGCCAAGGAAGCAACTGGCTAGCAAGTCATAAAATTCTGATGACGCAGCAGGAATACACTGAAGCTCTGCTGACTGGCTGGCAAAGTTCTGTAGTCTTTTAGTCTTTATTCACATCTAAGTGGTTACGATCGAGACTTGAAGGCCATTTGGCCTTGAGATATTTAGTGATATACTTAATACTTGAGATTTCATCAAATGACTGCTAAAATCCAGTTTAGGGTATGGGTCCTCTGATTTATAGAGCAGGATATTTCCCCTAATATTAGGACATTTCCTAAATAAATTTATTAAAGGACCAGTAAGTTGCCAAGTCCTGTCCTCTTCACATTTTAATGTAGTAAATCCTCTCCTCAAAGCTCTGAAGCCTACTTCCCATTTTACAGATGGGAAATCTGAGGCTGTGGGAGGCAAATATGAGGTTCTTCATTATGAAGGGGGCTTCCTTGGTGGCTCAGAGGTTAAAGCATCTGCCTCCAATGCAGGAAACCCGGGTTCAATCCCTGGGTTGGGAAGAGCCCCTGGAGAAGGAAATGGCAACCCGCTCCAGTATTCTTGCCTGGAGAATCCCATGGACAGAAGAGCTTGGTAGGCTACAGTCCATGGGGTCACAAAGAGTCAGACACGACTGAGTGACTTCACTTCACTTCATTATGAAAGTGTCTGCCTTCACCCCNCTCCAGTATTCTTGCCTGGAGAATCCCATGGACAGAAGAGCTTGGTAGGCTACAGTCCATGGGGTCACAAAGAGTCAGACACGACTGAGTGACTTCACTTCACTTCATTATGAAAGTGTCTGCCTTCACCCCAGAAGATAAGCTCACCTGCATGAAATGGCTTTCTCAGGTGAGCAATAATATTTGACAGACCTGAGAGGGTGGAAGATGAACAAACTCTTTCTCAAGGATGATAGGTGCCCTGCAGTTGCTGTAGCAACTGGAAACTGAGGCAGAGGCATTCCAGCTAGAGACTTTCCATAGGTAGGAGACGTCTTTCTGTCTGATCAGGAAGTGAAAAAATTTGATTGGCTTTGTTAATTAGAGCAAAGTTATACCAAATAGCATGTACCCTAGGAAATATGCAGGTCAGTCTCCTGGAGTTTGAGAAAATATTGTTTAAAAATCTTTTTTATTGAGATATAATATGGTGGCTCAGATGGTAAAGAATTTGCCTGCAATGCAAGAGACCCAGGTTCAAGTCCTGATTGGGAAGACCCCCTGGAGAAGGGAATGGCAACCCACTCCAGTATTCTTGCCTAGAGAATTTCTCGAACAGAGTCTGGCCATGGGGTCGCAAAGAATCAGATGTGACTGAGTTACTAACACACACAATATGTACAGATATGTGCACATATCATATGTGTATAGCTTATATACTTATTTTCAAAAACTGAAACATCCATACAGCTAGCATCAAGATCAATAAATAAATTTTTAATATCATCTTAGAACTTAGTCATGTTCTTTCTTCTAATCAGTACTCCACCAAAGGTAATCACTAGCCTGCCTCCTAATGCTATACATTAGTTATGTTTGTTTTTTGAGTTTTCTGTCAATGAAATGATACAGTATACACTTTTTTGTGCATCTAGTTTGTTTTACTTGGTGTTATGTCTGTGTGGAGTGTGACCAACTTTTTCATCTTTTTTAAGTTTCAGTTTTTATGTATTTTGATGTATAATAGTCCAGTATTAGATCCATATGATCTATAAATAAGCATAACACTTATCAGGGATGTGTGCTCAAAAGTTTCGAATTTTGGGGTTAAAGTATGACACCACTTCTGTGAATATCCTGAGTTTAAACCCCAAGGTGACTCATTAACTTTGCTCTGAAAGAACTGTTCATAACTAGACTATGATCTTGACCTCAGCCAGACATTTGCTTTCAATAAGCATATTTTTTGAACAGCCATTACAGGTCTTTGTAGGTGCTGTGACAACTACATAAGCAAACAAAAACAAAAACAAAAAAAACATGGCCCAGGGATCTCAAGAAGTGTATCACTAGTGGGAGAAATGGAGCAATGAACTCAAATGATTAATACAGGCAGAATTAAGAGCCTGTAAAAGAGGCACAATTATAATGATGTAGGAGGCTGAGTGAAGGGTAACCAATCTTCCAGGAAGCTAGTAAAGTCTCATTAAGAGTTTTACTAGATAAACTGTGAATCCCATTCTGCTTTCCAGTTTCCAAGATTTAATCAGATTTCTCATTACAAAAATAATGTCTTTATTCTCACAGTCCATCCATTGGGTATGATTCCAGTTTAAGGCTGCATGGTATCTATAGCTCTTAACTGTCAAAAGGGGGCAGCATTCACCCTTTTTCTGAAAATCAGAGAACTCTGGCCACATCCCTTTCTTTCTAGGAAAAGAATACTTTTATCAGATAGCATTTTAGAACAGACATATATTTAAGTGCCCTGTTTTAATTGTCACTTTGTAGAGATAGCAACTGATTCGCACCTTCATGTCACTGAGACCAATATATTACACATCTATAAACAAAGTCGGGCTGTCTCTGTCTCCAGAGTTCCCTTATTTCTGCCTTTGTCCCGTGATTGGGCGTGGCAGTCTTGCTCAGACAGAGATTGCTAAAGGGCGGTGGCTGGAATGAACAAAAGGAATCAGACCTCTACTTTCACTCAGAGAAAAAGATTGCCAGAGGAAACCTTGGGAAGGAAGAGAAATGCTGTGTGCCTCCATTATTGTTTTAATTGCCAAATGCGTTTTTTGTTTGTTTTCCTCTTTTGAAATCATAACCTTTTAAAACCTCTATTTGGAAGCATAAAGTCTATATTAAAGGTAGGTAAGTGAGATCTGTGCACTGTGAGGATATATGCCTGCCCTCAGTCTTAGGGCCAGTCTTAGGCAGTTCGAGTAGCGCACAGTTCCTGCAGTTCTTTTCTTGCTGGTGCAGTAGCAGAGGGTGTGGTAGTGGAAACTGCAGAGGTGTTAATGCCGAAGCTGTCAGACTGTGTATCTCTCTGACCTCTAACCACAAGACCACCAGGTGACTGATTATGTAATATTGTTAGTTGAAACACTGATGTTAATGACTAACTTATATCGCCTCCCATGTTCTACTTGATTGGTTTTGAGAAAATCAATGCTCACGGCCAAGATTCTAAATTAAGGATCCCTTTCTAGATTTCATCATAATGTATACAGCCCTAAACAGTCTTCTGAAGGACTTTTTTTTTTTTAATTTAAAGATTAGACCTTAACCAAATGTCTCTGAATGATAAAGGAGAGTTGGCCCACCCCATAATTAGGTTTTGTAAATATCAAGTCAAAGGTCAGAGCAGAGATCATCTGATTTCTTTCTTTTGTGAAGAAAACAAGGGTTTTAGACACTGACTGATTTCAGAATAGTAGCTAAGGATTAGGTCATTGCTTCTTTCCTAAAGAGAGACTACAAATGGAGTAAATTTGGAAGAGCTACAGAAATAATTACATTCATTTTAATATCAAATAGCTGATAATTTTTGTGGCAGTTACCAATACCGGCACCCTTAGTTGCAGATTTTGTGAAGTGTTTTGCCCTGTCAGATAAGTGACACTGGGACAACAGCTCTTGAGCAGATCACAGATGACATCATGTCACTGTGCTCTGCCCCTTTTGAAAGGTTTTATACCAGGGTCAATAAAAACAAGCAATGTGGTATAGCCAAGAATTTCAAAAGGCAACAAACAAAAAGAACCCTCTGTTAGCTTTCGACTCCATCAGCACCAGTTTTCCTAAATTGCCTAAATAAACAATAGGCCTCATGCTCATCCGCAGTCCTATCTGACTCTTTGCGACCCCATGGACTGTAGCCTATCAGGCTCCTCCATCCATGGGATTTTCCAGGCAAGAATACTGGAGTGGGTTGCCATTTCCTCCTCCAGGGGATCTTCCCAACCCAGGGATCATATCTCCTGCATCTCCTGCGTTTGCAGTCATGTTCTTTACCACTGAGCCACCTGGGGAGAAATAAGACAAAAATATTTACATTTCTGTGGAAATTAAACATCATACAGTTGAGACTGTTACCTTTTAAGCCAAGTGAGTTTAAAAACATTTGATTCAAGTGATGAGTTAAGACTTACCAGAGGAGAAACCTGGGTGACTGACAGCCTTCCATCACCGGGGACTGAGAAAGTCTCCAGGAGATGCACATTCAGTCTCAGGCACACCTGGAAAAGTTGGTCACCCCAGCTGGAAGAGATCTTTGGGACCATCTGGCCCCATTACCTCATTTTACAGTTGAGAAAAGTGAGGCCTTTGGTAATTAAGATCTACTGTGTGATCTCTGCAGAATAATTTTTCTCCCTAATTCTTGTATGTGTCATGCTTTTCCCATTTTCTCAGGTCATATGTTAAATTTAGACCATAATATCATCAATAGAAACAACTGGCCTTTCTCATCAGTCGGCCTAGGAGCTAAGTGTTGAACTGAGTGGTTTCAAGGGTAGCCATTCTTCGGCTTCCCTGGTGGCTCAGTGGTAAAGAATCCACCTGCCAGTGTAGGAGACAGTTTGATCCCTGGTCCAGGACGAGCCCACATACCACAGAGTGGCTAGGCCCGTGCACCACAACTTTTGACTCTGCTCTAGAGCCTAGGAACCACAATTACTGAGCCCACGTGCCACAGCTACTGAAGCCTCAAGGCCCTAGAGTCTGTGCTCTGCAACAAGAGAAGCCCCCCCGCCAGTGAGAAGCTGGCTCACCACAACTAGAGAGTAGCTCCCTGCTCGCCACAGCTAGAAAAAGTCCAGAGCAGCAACAAAGACCCAGTACAGCCAAATATATATATATATAAATAAATAAATATGTAAAAAAGAAGAGTAATCATTCTTCTTAGATCTGCATTACTGTGGGAATGCCTGGGTATTTTTCAAGGCAAGTAAAGGATACCCTTATCAATAGCTTGAACACTGCTTTATATCTTTCTGAGTGACACAGCAAAGTATCAAAGAAGTGCAGCATTCACAGTCACAGTGGCGGGGAGGGGAGGGGACCAGGTTCTGAGACTTGGACTACATCAGGGATTCACAGCCTTTCAAAAGTAAGGGACAGTTTACTGACACCTGTTTGTCTGGGTCATAAGGAAAGCAGAAAGTGTAATTAAATCAGTCAGCCTGATTTAGGGGCTTCATTTATGTCCATTTCTAGGAGGATTTGCCTTTCCATGAGGACCATGGAGGGTAATAATTAAATGACTGAAGTGGTTGAGTGGGAGGTTTTATACAGCTCTGTGTGTTGATGAGTTAGTTGGTGGAGAGTAGGGTAAAGACTGCTTTCAGCATTTTCTTCAAGTCATTCCACAGAAATGACTGCCTGTACCAGAAAGAAAATGAGAACTACTAACAATATTTCATTTCCATTCATCAAGGAGAATAATTATAGAACCGAAGAAGAAAGCAAACATGGTAAAAACATGGTGCAAATAAGTTAAAACATGCTCAAAATAGAAAATATGGAGGCAAGAGTAATCAGTCACTTAGAACCCTGGTACAAGGTTATTCTTCACTAAAATAGAGACCTGTGTCTTCCATGTGCTATTTGATCTGCCAAATGCATCACTCCCGTCTCATTTCGGTAGACCTTTCTATACTTATTGTTAGATCTCACCCTGAATATTACTTCTTAGGAAAGTGTCCCCTAACCCTCTTAATTCTATTTTAGGTCACCCTGTTAAAAGCCTTTATAGCATTCTGCACTTTACTTTTAAACCATGATTTGATATAAAAATTAAAGTTAGCATGAATTATACTAAAATTACACTTATAATAATTAAATATCTGTATCCCTGCTAGATTTTAAATTTCTTACACACACAGACTGCTTTTTCCTTGGTCATTGTTGATTGAGGTCCCTAGCACATAGTAAGTGTTTAATAAATGCTATTTCCTAAGTTCAGGAGTTAATCCCAACCATTAGGATGAGCTCAGGTTTTCAAATTTTGTGTAGACTTCCTATCTGATAGATTTGCAATATGTGGAAAAATCAATAAAATGTATGATACACAAAATATCTCCAGCGTGTGTATGTAGTGTTGCTGTTGAGAATTGGTTCTAAAGAAAGACAACTGGATCCAAATGTTGGCTCTCTTACTATCTCTGGAAAGTTACATTTAAAAAGCCTCATTTCTGTCATTTACAAAATGAGGATGATTGTGTCTACTTTAAAAGTTTCTTCTGAGGATTAAATGAAATAATAAAGGGTAAATATTAAGCATAGTGCCTGGAACATGATATGTTTCCCATCCTTATTAGGTTATTAATTCAAGTAATTAAAATATAGAAGCAGGCAAATTTCCCAAATTTCTCAAGATGGTGGAAAATGTAACTGACCATGTGTCTAGAGATAAGAATTTAGTTCTAGCTTTCCCACTGAGTTATCATGTAATTTTAGGCAAGTTATAAAATATCTCTGGGACTAAATTTCTTAAAAATGAGAGATCAAAACCATTTTCTTAGAGTTCATGGTGAAAGTCAGAATGCTGTGAATATCCTAAATTTATATAAAGTTGAATGTTATGTGGCCATATTTTTCTGAACAGAACTGTATATTTTATTAGATTATTAAAAGAGATTGTATCTCAAGTCAGGTTGCTGGGGAGCACTCAGATGGAGATCAGGGTGCAGGAAGTGTACATGGAAGTGCTCCAACATTAACACCTGTTGGAGAAAGGAATGAAATGGGTTTGGACCAAGGGAGAAGCAGTCAAAGGCCTTGACCAAAACCTCCTTGGTGGATATTTTGCTAGACTCTATGAAACAAACATGACCAGTATAACAAATGTCACACTTTCAGCGTTTCTATAATTTAGAAGAAAGCGCAGCAGACACTTCTGGTACTATCTCCCCAGCATCCCTTCCTGTATGAACTGCTCTTTTTTTCATCCCAACCATGCCGTCCCATCTACAGGGTAGATGCCACACTCTCCCATGCTCTGCCACCTTGCCACTGTTGACTGTTCCTGAGTTGAGTACCTAACTTAAACTCAGGTGGTGTCATTTGAGTAAATTTTTAAATTTACCTTGGAAAAAATTAACCTCTGGTGATGGGGACCAAAATATGAAACTCAGAATCTGCCCTTGCTTATGACCTCTGTAGGAGAGGAAGTCATGATGTACTTCAAAACCTACACAAGCATATTAGATAATAAAGAATTCAATCTCTAAGAAGTCATAAGGATTCTAAAAATGTATGCACCTAACAGAATTTCACATTATATGAAGCAAAAATTGATAGGTGAATCCACAATTATAGCTGGAGAGTTCAACATTCTCAGTAATTCAGAGTACAAGAAAACAGAAAATCAGTAAGGTTATAGAAGACAGAAACACTATCAACCAACTTGAACTAGTTGACACTTACAGAACACTCTGCTGCTGCTGCTGTCACTTCAGTCGTGTCCGACTCTGTGCAACCCCCTAGACGGCAGCCTGCCAGGCTCCCCCATCCCTGGGATTCTCCAGGCAAGAACACTGGAGTGGGTTGCCATTTCCTTCTCCAATGCACGAAAGTGAAAAGTCAAAGTGAAGTCGCTCAGTCATGTCCAACCCTCAGCGACGCCATGGACTGCAGCCCACCAGGGTTCTCCATCCATGGGATTTTCCAGGCAAGAGTACTGGAGTGGGGTGCCATTGCCTTCTCTGACAGAACACTCTACTTAACAACAAAATAATACACTTTCTGTTCAAATGTATATACAGCATTTAAGGGAGACTTTCTGGACTATAAAACAAACCTAAAGAAATTTAAAAGGTTGAAATTATGCCAACTATGTTCTCTGACCATAATGGAATTAAGCTAGAAATACATAGTAGGAAGATAATCTGGAAAATCCACGTATATTTTGCAAATTAAAAAACATAACTTCTAAAGTTAAAAAGGAAGTCACAAAGGAAATTAGAAAACAATTTGAATTAAATGAAAATGATACAATGCATCGAAATCTGTGGGATGAATCGAAAGCATGCTATCTGTTCAATTTATAGAATCAAAAGTTCATGTTAGAAGAGAACATTTCAATGTTTCAATCACCTAAGCCTTAAGAATCTAGAAGAGAAACAAACCTCAAAGCAAACAGAATGAAGGGAAACATAAAGGTAAGTGTAAAAATAAAAAAGCAAGAAATTAGGGACAATGATACAAAATACTGGTACTTTGAAAAGATCAACTTAATTGATAAATCTCTAAGCAAGGGGGAAAAAGAGAAGACAAAAAAAATGACTAATATCAGCAATGAAAGAAAGAACATCACTGTTGATTCTACAGACTCTAAAAGGAAAAGGTGAAGTCTCTCAGTCGTGTCCGACTCTTTGCGACCCCGTGGACGATAGCCTACCAGGCTCCTCCGTCCATGGGATTCTTCAGGCAAGAATACTGGAGTGGGTTGCCATTTCCTTCTCCAGGGGATCTTCCCGATCCAGGGATCAAACCCAGGTCTCCTGCAATCGAGGCAGATGCTTTAACCTCTGAGCCACCAGGGAAAAGGGGTTATTTCAAATATCTATGCTTGTACATCAGTAACTTAGATGACATGAACAAATTAGTTGAAAAACAACTATCAAAAAGCTCATTTAAATAGATAACCTGAATAATCCTGTTATAAATGATTTCAGTTCTTTTTACTAAACATTTAGGAAAGAAGTAATACCAAGACTACATGAATTCTTCCAGAAAATAGAAGAAAGAACTCGTCAGCTCATTTTACCTCAATACCAAAGCCAGACAAAATATTATAAATAAAACTAAAAATTAATATCTCTCATGAAGATGCTAAAATCATGATCAAAATATTAGAGAACTGAGTCCAACAGTATATAAAAAGGATAATACATTATGACTAACTGGAGTTTATCATGGAAATGCAAAGCTAGTTCAATATTCAAAAATCAGTGTTACCATATAACAGATAGTTCTAACAGAGAAAAACATAATATTTATAATAAATGTGAAAAAATTTTTATAAAATTTAATATCCATACATGATTTAAAATAACAGTTTTATAACTTTCAGCAAGCTAGGAGTAGGAAACTTCATCAAGCTGATAAAGGGCTTGTACAAAAATACATATGGGTAACCTCATATTTGGGCTTTTCTCATGGTTGAGTTGGAGAAGGGGATGGCACCCCACTATAGTACTCTTGCCTGGAAATCCCATGGACGGAGGAGCCTGCTGGCTTCAGTCCATGGGGTCGCTAAAAGTCAGGCACTACTGAGAGACTTCACTTTCACTTTTTACTTTCATGCATTGGAGAAGGAAATGGCAACCCACTCCAGTGTTCTTGCCTGGAGAATCCCAGGGACGGGGGAGCCTGGTGGGCTGCCGTCTATGGGGTCGCACAGAGTCGGACACGACTGAAGCAACTTAGCAGCAGCAGCAGCATGGCTCAGTGGTAAAGAATCTGCCTGCCAATGCAGAAGACATGGGCTCCATCCCTGGGTCCGGAACACCCCCTGGGGGAGGAAATGGCCACTCATCCCAGTAATGCTTGCCTGGGAAATCCCATGAATATAGGAGCCTGGCAGACTATAGCCCAGGGGATAACAGAAGAGTCAGACATGACTGAGCAACTAAACAACAATCTCAAACTTAGTAATCGATCACTGAATACTATCCCCCTACAGCGGGGAAGAAAAGCAGTGATGTTCTCTCATACTACTGTTCAGCATCACACTGGAGGTCCTAGTTAATGTAATAAGGCAAGATCAAGAAACTATTGGTACATGAAATAACATGGATAAAAATCTCAAATATGATTATGTTCAGTTAAAGAAGTCAGATTCAAAAGGCTGCATCAGTTCAGTTCAGTTCAGTTCAGTCGCTCAATTGTGTCCGACTCTTTGCAACCCCATGAATTGCAGCACGCCAGGCCTCCCTGTTCATCACCATCTCTCGGAGTTCACTCAGACTCACGTCCATCGAGTCTGTGATGCCATCCAGCCATCTCATCCTCGGTCGTCCCCTTCTCCTCCTGCCCCCAATCCCTCCCAGCATCAGAGTCTTTTCCAATGAGTCAACTCTTCGCATGAGGTGGCCAAAGTACTGGAGTTTCAGCTTTAGCATCATTCCTTCCAAAGAACACCCAGGGCTGATCTCCTTCAGAATGGACTGGTTGGATCTCCTTGCAGTCCAAGGGACTCTCAAGAGTCTTCTCC
>SJYX01003214.1:137868-151808 GCA_006410675.1 Oreotragus oreotragus
GAATTCCATCACCTCCACTAGCTTTGTTCTTAGTGATGCTTTCTAAGGCCCACTTGACTTCACATTCCAAGATGTCTGGCTCTAGATTAGTGATCACATCCCCATGATTATCTGGGTCGTGAAGATCTTTTCTGTACAGTTCTTCTGTGTATTCTTGCCACCTCTTCTTAATATCTTCTGGTTCTGTTAGATCCATACCATTTCTTTCCTTTATCGAGCCCATCATTGCATGAAATATTCCCTTGGTATCTCTAATTTTCTTGAAGAGATCTCTAGTCTTTCCCATTCTGTTGTTTTCCTCTATTTCTTTGCATTGATTGCTGAAGAAGGCTTTCTTATCTCTCCTTGCTATTCTTTGGAAATCTGCATTCAGATGCTTCTATCTTTCCTTTTCTCCTTTGCTTTTTGCCTCTCTTCTTTTCACAGCTATTTGTAAGGCTTCTCCAGACAGCCATTTTGCTTTTTTTGCATCTCTTTTCCATGGGGATGGTCTTGATCCCTGTCTCCTGTACAATGTCACGAACCTCATTCCATAGTTCATCAGGCACTCTGTCTATCAGATCTAGGCCCTTGAATTTATATGACAGTCTGGAAAAGGCCAAATTGTGAGGACAGATAATGGATCAGTGGTTGCCAAGAGGCAAATTTACAGGGGGAATATGACTATAAAGAGGAATTTTGGAGGGTCATAGAATCATTCTGTATATAAATATGTATGTATATGTATACATAGATATAAACTCATTTATAATGGTATTTATATAACAGTATGTGTTTGTCACAAGTCATAGGTTGTATACTAAAAAGGGCATATTTTCTGTACATAAATTTTACCCCAATACACTTCACAGAGAAAAGGAAACTCCACCCACAGAGAGAAACTGTGATGAGAGTTTTTCTTTGGAAAAAAATTGGCATTTTATCTGTGGTTGAAGTGTTTTTCTGAGAGTGTATCTGAGTGTATCTCTGTTCTTCTTTGAAGTTTGGTAATTCATGTACTTTATGAATTACATGAGTCACCCAGGATATTTTCAATTTAACCTTCATATTTTTACCCAAGCAAGTTCAAATTAGGTTTCAACTGCAACAGACAGTCTTGAGTAATGCATGGAACTAGCCACATGCGCAAGTAATTGTCATATGAGAATGTGTGAAAGTGCTGTAATAGAGGTAAAAAGGATATGAGAACAGAGAGGGGAAAGTGATTAAGTCTGACTGGGAATTTCAAGGGTGAATAGTAATTGAGTTGGCCTTGAAGCCTTTTTGTAGTTGTGGTGAGGAGAAGCATATCTCATTTTCAGGGAACAGCAGGAGCATATGATTAAACAGACAGATGAATGAAAGTGTGTGGTGTCTCTGGGGATAAGAGGTGCAGTGGGGCTGAAATATAGAGACCAGGCAGCTGGTGGAAGATGAACTTGGGAAGGCAGATTTTCCTGTGGGCAAATGTTTGAACTTTATTCTAGAACTCTATAGAGAATAGGGCATGCTCAGATAAGAATTTTTGAAAGATAATTTAAATGCAGTTTGAGAAATTATCAGACAGGATTATAGATAGATTCAGGAGGCAGTTACTCTAGATTACAAGGTTTAAAGATGTTATAGCAGTTACCACTTACCACTTTCTATGAGCCAGGCATTGTGCTAAAGTGCTGTAGATACATTATCTTGTTTAATACTAACAATCATATAAATACTGGAGTGGGTAACCATTCCATTCTACAGGGGATCTTCCCAACCTAGGGATCAAACCCAGGTCTCCCACATTGCAGGTAGCCTCTTTACCATCTGAGCCACCAGGGAAGCCCAAGAATTCTGGAGTGGGTAGCCCATCCCTTCTCCAGGAGATCTTCCTGGCCCAAAAATCGAACCAGGATCTCCTGCATTGCAGGGAAATTGTTTACCAGCTGAGCTACCAAGGAAGCCCATCATATAAAGTAGGTGGTATTATACCAGTATATTAGCCAATGACTTTTCACTTAGTTCACATGGGTATAGCTGACCCCAATGCCTTTCCCACCTTCCCAGAGGTGGGGACCTTAGGGCACATGTCCCAAGCCATCTAAAAAGCATATTCTTTTTTCCCTTGCCAGAGCAAATGGTGCATGTATGCTAAGTCACTTCCATTGTGTCCAACTCTGTGAGACCATATGGACTGTAGCTCACCAGGCTTCTCTGTCCATGGGATTTTCCAGGCAAGAATACTGGAGTGGGTTGCCATGCCCTCCTCCAGGGAATCTTCCCGACCCAGGGATGGAACCCAAGTCTTATGTCTCCTGAATTGGCAGGCAGGTTCTTTATCCCTAGCACAACCTGGGAAGCCCAGCAAATGGTGAGGGATAGGTATATAACACATTATATTTATTTATATTTGTCCTATGACTTTGGTAGGAATTATCAATAAGATAAGATTAATTTCATCTGCTTTTGATAAAATATAGGTGAGAGCCACCTGGAGACATCTGTTAATTTATGTTTATTCTTTAGCCCTGTGTTTCCCAATAGGTTTTCTTTGAACATTAGTCGTAAGAAATATTGTGAAAAAGTGTTCCATTTTACACATTAACTGGGAAAATATGGTGCATTTTATCTCCCTCAGAACGTATTAAAGACTCTAGAAATTCTGCAGTAGAGAACTGAATTTAAACTTTGATCACTTCAGCTTTCTCAAAGGTATGCAATGAAAGTACCTTTTCCCCACATTTGTTGATTGTTATCTACAACATTTTGGGAGATACAACTGTAGGTGTTTATTTGACTACCTGTAGTTACACCATTAAAAGTCTCAATAGCTGTATAAAAGGCATTGCTCACATTCTCTTACATCTTTCTAGGCTGTGTTTCTCAGTCACTCCCTTGGAACACTCACAAAGTTGCAGTTCATGATCTGAAAACAAATTATGTAATGTAAAAGCCAGGGGCTTGTTTTCGTCAATTTGGACTTATGCAATCCTGTATAACATCATTCTGCTGTCTTAAAGAGACCCTGGAAATCATCACTCAACAACTGTGGAGAACCTAGTGTCCCATATCTAGTGTCTCATCGTGCCTGAGACTCCTGAAGAAGAGACCTAAACAGATTACTTAAGAAAATGAAGGGACATTGAATGACAATGTGAAGTAGAAGTAGGATTTGACATTCTCAGCAGCACAGTTAATCTAGATATAAAATGAGCTTAAAGAGTAAGTGAGAAAATGCCCAGCACGCTTGGCATAGTGCAGGGTGTGGTAAATACAGCAACAAAAAGATTCAGCAATTGTTATCTTCATGGAGCATTCTTGCAGCTTCAAGTGACATCTCTGAGAAGCCTCCCATCAACTTATAATTTATCTCAGAACCCTACCATATAGCATTTGATGAAGTGATACATAAAATGCAACAAAAGTGAGAAAAGGAAGACCAACATCATTTCTGAAAGAGAAAAGCATTTTATAAGGTAGAAATAAAAGCAGATTTATAGGAAAGGTCATCAGTGAGGCATCTATGACTAACATAGGACCTGAAATAATACCAGTGATAATTAAAAGCACTTCTTTCTGAGGTGTTTCAAATGAAGAAAAACTTCCTCAGGAAACTTCACAATGTTTTGTTTATGACAAACTGGTGTAATAAAAAAAAAATAATAAAGCAAAGAGTCGGACACGACTGAGCAACTGAACTGAACTGAATCTATTATATCTGGCTACTTTCACTAAAAGCAACTTTGTGTTCTTCCATATTTTTTGTCTATATTGGTATTGATGTCTTTTCCCAGCTAAGTAATGCTACACTGCATGAATATACTATAGTTTACTTATCTATTCACTTGTTGATTGAAGTATTTTAGCTTTCTTAATGCCTGTGAACATTTGCATACATGTCATTTTATTGATATATATTTCTGTTCTCTTGAGTATATAGGAGTAAATAAGTAAGTATAAGTGTAATTTCTTTTTCATATGATAACTATAACCTGACTTTTTAGGCCACTGTCAGTCTTGCCAAAGTATTTGTACAATTCACACTCTCTCCCAGCAATGCATAAGTTCCAGTAACTTCTCATCCATACCAACACTTGACACTGTCCACATTTTTAATTTTAGCTATTCTGATGAGCATGTAGGATGTATCTCATTGTGGTTTTAATTTACTAAATATATTGAGAATAATGCATGTGCTTATTTATCGTTCATACATTTTATTTTGTGAAATGTTTTAATCTCAAAATATTTGTTTTATAATTTGTCTTCTTCGTTTTGAAATTTCAAAGTACTTTCCATATCTGGAAACAAAGCTACAGATAAATGTATTTAAAAAAAAAATCTCTCTATAAACTCTTATGAGTTTTGTAATGATTTTTGTTGAATAACTAAAATGTTTAGTTTTGATGGACTTAACTTTAATCACATGTTTTGTTTATGTTACATTTTCTCTTTTGTTTAGCTTTGTTTCCCTTTTCATTGATCTCTAATCTTTATGGATATCTTCTTGTTACTTATCTTGATTCAATTTTTTATCCTAGCTTTCTATATTGGAAACAGAGATCACTGACACACAAATCTTTCTTTATTTTAGTATTAATATAAGCATTAAAGGTGCAAAATTTCCTCTAATCTCTGCTTATCTTCATCACACAAATTTTGGTAATATGTGTTTTCATTTTCATTCAAATAAAAATGCTTTCTAATTTCACATGTAATTATTTATATTTATATGTATAAGTATATGTCTTCTGGTAATTGATCATGAACTCCATATTGCCAAATTCAGACTTAAATTGAAGAAAGTACAGAAAACCACTAGACCATTCAGGTATGACCTAAATCAAATCCCTTATTATAAAGTAGAAGTGATGAATAGATTCAAGGGATTAGATCTGATAGAGTGCCTGAAGAATTATGGATGGAGGTTCATAAAATTGACGGGAGACAGTGATCAAATTCATCCTCAATAAAAAGAAATGCAAAAAGGAAAATGGTTTTCTGTGGAGGCCTTACAAATAGCTGAAAAAGAAAAGTGAAAGGCAAAGGAGAAAACGAAAGATATACCCATCTGAATGCAGAGTTCCAAAGCAAGGAGAGATAAGAAAGCCTTCCTAAGTGAACAATGCAAAGAAATAGAGGAAAACAGTAAAATGGGGAAGACTAGAGATCTCTTCAAGAAAATTAGAAATATCAAAGGAACATTTCATGCAAAGATGGGCTCAATAAAGGACAGAAACAGTATGGACCTAACAAAAGCAGACAATATTAAGAAAAGGTAGCAAGAATACACAGAAGAACTGTACAAAAAAGATCTTCATGACCTAGATAACCACAATGGTGTCATCACTCACCTAGAGTCAGACATCCTAGAGTGCAAAGTCAAGTGTGGCTTGGGGAGCATCACTACAAACAAAGCTAGTGAAGGTGATGGACTTCTAGCTGAGCTATTTCAAATCCTAAAAGATGATACTGTTAAAGTGCTGCACACAATATGCCAGCAAATTTGGAAAACTCAGCAGTGGCCACAGGACTGGAAAATACCAGTTTTCAGTTCAATCCCAAAGAAAGGAATTGCCAAAAAGTATTCAAACTACCCCACATTGCACTCATGTCACATGCTACCAAATGAATGTTCAAAATTATCCAAGCTAGGCTTCAACAGTATGTGAGCTGATAACTTCCTGCATTCAAGCTGGATTTTAAAAAGGCAGAGGAAACAGAGATCAAATTGCCAACATCCGCTGAATCATAGAAAAGTCAAGAGAAATCCAGAAAAACATCTATTTCTACTTCATTGCCTACAAAAGCCTTTGTGTCAAAAATAAACAGTGGAACAACAAACTGGAAAATTCTTAAAGAGATGGGAATGTCAGACCATCTTACCTGCCTCTTGCAAAACCTATATGCAGGTCAAGAAACAACAGTTAGAACCGGACATGGAACAACAGACTGGTTCCAAACTGGGAAAGAAGTACGTCTAGGCTGTGTACTGTCACCCTGCTTATTTAACTTCTATGCAGAGTACATCATGTGAAATACCAGGCTGAATGAAGCACAAGCTGGAATCAAGATTGCTGAGAGAAATATCAATAATTTCACACATGCAGATGACACCACCCTCAAGGCCAAAAGCAAAAAGGAACTGAAGAGCCTCTTGATGAAGTTGAAGAGGAGAGTGAAAAATCTGGCTTAAAACTCAACATTCAAAAAACCAAGATCATGCCATTTGGTCCCATCACTTCATGACAAATACATAGGGAAACGATGGTGACTTCAGCCATGAAATAAAAGACCCTTGCTCCTTGGAAGAAAGGCTATGACTGACCTAGACTGCATATTCAAAAGCAGAGACATTAAAGGTCCACATAGTCAAAGCTATAGTTTTTCAGTAGTCATGTATGGATGTAAGAATTGGACCATTAAGAAGGCTGAGCGCCAAAGAATTGATATTTTTGAATTGTGATGTTGGTGCACTCTTGAGAGCCCCTTGGACTGCAAAGAGATAAAACCAGTTAATCCTAAAGGAAATCAACCCTGAATATTCATTGGAAGGACTGATGTTGAAGCTGGCAGTCCATGGGGTCACAAGGAGTCGGACATGACTGAATGACTGAACAACAACAAAATGATTTAAAATTTAATACCTTTGTAGTTAGAGAATACAGGGAAGGCAATGGCACCCCACCCCAGTACTCTTGCCTGGAAAATGCAATGGACGGCGGAGCCTGGTGGGCTGCAGTCCATGGGGTCGCTAACAGGCAGACAGACTGAGCGACTTCACTTTCACTTTTCTCTTTCATGCACTGGAGAAGGAAATGGCAACCTACTCCAGTATTCTTGCCTGGAGAATCCCAGGGATGGGGGAGCCTGGAGGGCTGCCGTCTATGGGGTCGCACAGAGTCGGACACGACTGAAGTGACTTAGCATAGCATAGTTAGAGAATATATACCATATGATTTTAATACATTTAAATAAATTAAAGTCTCCCAGAATTCAAAGCAAGTGTGTTTTAAGGGGCTTCATCAAAATAAAAAAATCATCATTAATTTCAGTCTTTTCTCTGAGTTTTCTTTTCACCTTATTTCTGTAACTGTTACTTATCATCTAATAATACAACTCTTTATAAAGCATTCTCAAATGCTGTTTTCTCTCTCAGTATTGGATTTTTGGAGATGGGTTATATTTCTTCTTTATGTTGTTGCCTCTAAACCATTTTCCCTCACTTAAAACAGTTTCTCTGCTTTCCATCTCACTTCAGATCAAAACACCCATTGCCCTGCAGCTTGTAGCTATCTGTCAGTCCTCCAAGTACTAATAGCACTCACTCCATAAATATGTTAGCACCTGTCTCATTGATAACTGTAATTGGTGGCAATTATGTACCACCTGCAATGCAGGAGACTCTGTTTCAATTCCTGGGTCCAGAGGATCCACTGGAGAAGGGATGTGTGTGTGTTAGTTGCTTAGTCATTTCTGACTCTTTGCAACCCCATAGACTGTAGCCTAACAGGCCCCTCTGTCCATGGGATTCTCCAGGCAAGAACACTGGAGTGGGTTGCCATTTCCTTCTCCAAAAGTAACTATAGAAATAAAAAAGTGAAGTCGCTCTGTCGTGTCCGACTCCCCGCGACCCCATGGACGGCAGCCTACAGGATCCTCCCTCCATGGAATTTTCCAGGCAAGAGTACTGGAGTGGGGTGCCATTTCCTTCTCCTGGAGAAGGGATAGGCTACCCACTCCAGTATTCTTGGGCTTCCCAGTTGGCTCAGCTGGTACAAAATCTATCTGCAGTGCAGGAGACCTGTGTTTGATCCCTGAGTTGGAAAGATCACTTGAAGAATTCCAATATTCTGGTCTGGAGGATTTAATGGACTGTAAATCCACGGGGTCACAAAGAGTTGGACCCAACTTTCACTTTTATTGATCAAAATATTCACCCAGATGATCTTTGCAACATCCTAGCCTCTTTAGTCCTTAAACTTTCTTCCTCCAATGAATTTAGTCTCTACCCAATTTCAGCTTCACACTGAAGTTTGACTTCAGCTTCCACAGTCATGCTATCACCCTTATTACTGTCAATAGCTGTAACCGATCCACAATTTCAGTTTGAAACATTCCACCTCATGTCACCTCTTAAATATTTCTTGTCCATCCCATTTATTATATTAACTCCAAAAATCTCTCACCCCCATTTTCACCTTGAATCCATTGTCATATCTGTGTCTTCACTGTTCACCCTCTTCCTGTCCTCTTTTCTTTTTGTATCAGTTGAATCCCATAATGCCTCATCATTATTGCATCATGCATTTACTCTCAGCTCCCTTGTCTTTCTCCACTGTTTTAATATACTCCCTTAGCAAAATAGCAATCTTTGTTAGGCCTGACTCTACTATTCTTTGCCTGTACTGATCTATCTAGCTGAAATTGAGAGGAGAAAGCAGACAACCTTGTAGATAATATTTAAATGTGCTTCATTCTTTCAGTTCAAGATGTCAGTAGTCTAAAATCAGTGTGTTGGCAAGGCTGTGTTCCTTTGCCTTCATGGTACAATCTATTTCCTTATATTTTCCAGCTTCTAGAAGTTTCTGCATTTTGGCTGTTACTCTCCTTCTTTACATTGCTGCCTCTGCTGCTGCTAAGTCGCTTCAATCATGTCCGACTCTGTGCGACCCCATAGACGGCAGCCCACCAGGCTCCGTTGTCCCTGGGATTCTCCAGGCAAGAGTACTGGAGTGGGGTGCTATTTCCTTCCCCAATGCATGAAAGTAAAAAGTGAAAGTAAAGTCGCTCAGTTTTGTCCGACTCTTAGCGACTTCAGCCTACCAGGATCCTATGTCCATGGATTTTCCAGGCAAGAGTACTGGAGCGGGGTGCCATTGCCTTCTCTGCCTTCTTTACATTACTCTACTTCAATGTCTTAAGTCCTATGATTTACCCTAATCCTCATGATTTTCTCTTAAAAGGACCTTGTGATTAGATTGGACCTACCTGGATAATCCAGAATAAATCTTTCCATCTCAAGATTCTTAATTTCATCTGTGAAGTTGCTAGTGCTACATATAGCAAAGTATTCACAGGTTCCAGGAATTGATGCACTGACATCTTGATAGGAAGGCATAGTTATTGGCCACCTAATTTGAAGAGCCAACTCATTGGAAAAGACCTTGATGCTGTGAAAGATTGAGGGCATCAGCAGAAGGGGAAAACAGAGGATGAGACAGTTGAATGGTATCATCTCAATATACATTAATTTGAGCAAACTCTGGGAGATAGTGAAAGACAGGGAAACCTAGGGTGCTGCAGTCCATGGGGCCATGACTAGTCAGACACAATTGAGCAACTGAACAGTAACAAATCTAAGAAACAGAGAAATCTAGCCATGCAATATATTTACGGGAAAATTTTTCTAGGAAGTATACAAAATAAACTTGAAGGTACTGAATAGAAACATTCCTTGTATGTTCAAGGAACAGGAAGAGAGCCATGGAAGAATTGTAAGCACAGAGAGATGGAAATGTGGTAAGGAGGGGCAGAGAATATCTAGGATGTGGTTGTAAATCATACAGTACGTACTTTGCATTTCATGTGAAGGATACATGAATACATTATTTCTGAAGAAAGAATGACATTATTTGTATTATGCTTAACAGGATCCCTCTGATCGGTAGATTGAGAAAAATCTGAGAAATTTCAACATCAAAAGTGTGAGACGTGGCAGAAGGGTATTACAATAGTCCAGGTAAGAAATTATGGTACTCTAGACAGAAATGATTGTAGCATGTATAAAGAGAAGTGGTCATATTCTGGATGGATTTTGGAGGTAAGGCTAACCTAATAGGCTGAGAAGTTAGAGCATGAGAAATATCAAGAATGACACCATGGTTTGGGGCTTGAACAACTGAAAGAAAGAGAAAGTGTTAGTCTCTCAGTTGTGTCTGATTCTTCATGACCCCCATTTACTGTACCCTTCCAGGCTTCTTCATCCATGGGATTTTCCAGGCAAGAATACCGGAGTGGGTCGCCATTTCATTCTCCAGGGGATCTTCCTGACCCAGGGATCAAACCTGGGTATCCTGCATTGCAGGCAGATTCTTTACCATCTGAACAACCAGAGCCACTGAAGAAATAGAGATATCACTAAGTGACTTGGAGAAAGCTGTGGATAGAGACAGTTTGAAAGGAAGGTTAGGAACTTGCTCTGGGGCATCTTGAGTTTGAAGTTCTTATTGGTAATGTAAGTGGAAATTCAGTTTGGAGGTATGGTATGGAGATAAAATTCAGAAATCATCAACATATAATGATATTAAACCCAAGAAATAGGATTAGATCATCTAGGAAATAGATGTGAAAAAAAAAGATAGAATGTTCCAAAAGGTAAAATTTCAGAAACTTAAGGACACCCTAATATCACAGATTGAAGAAGGGCTGGCCTTGTGGACTTGATATATGTGAAGTTGCATAAGGCCCCAGTGGACCCACAAGGGCTCCCAGCTTGCTGTAGGGTTCTGTTCTTACCTTGTAATTCTTAAAACTTTTTGACCAACAAGCCTCACATTTTCATTTGGCTATCATAACTATAGTAACTGGAACATGCCAGACACATATTAGATGTTCAATGAATATTTGCTAAAAATAATGAATGAAAAATTAGATTAGATGTTTTATTTCCCTCTAATCAGTGATTTATGCCAAAGCCTTTGACTGTGTGGATCACAATAAACTGTGGAAAATTCTGAAAGAGATGGGAATACCAGACCACCTGACCTGCCTCTTGGGAAACCTATATGCAGGTAAGGAAGCAACAGTTAGAAATGGACATGGAACAACAGACTGGTTCCAAGTAGGAAAAGGAGTCCGTCAAGGCTGTATATTGTCACCCTGCTTATTTAACTTCTCTGCAGAGTACATCATGAGAAACGCTGGACTGGAAGAAACACAGGCTGGAATCAAGATTACCGGGAGAAATATCAATAACCTCAGATGTGCAGATGACACCACCCTTATGGCAGAAAGTGAAGAGGAACTAAAAAGCCTCTTGATGAAAGTGAAGGAGAGTGAAAAAGTTGGCTTAAAGCTCAACATTCAGAAAACAAAGATCACTGTATCCGGTCCAATCACTTCATGGGAAATAGATGGAGAAACAGTGGAAACAGTGTCAGACTTTTTTTTTTTTTGGGCTCCAAGATCACTGCAGATGGTGGCTGCAGCCATGAAATTAGAAGACGCTTACTCTTGGAAGCAAAGTTATGACCAACCTAGATAGTATATTCAAAAGCAGAGACATTACTTTGCCGACTAAGGTCCGTCTAGTCAAGGCTATGGTTTTTCCTGTGGTCATGTATGGATGTGAGAGTTGGACTGTGAAGAAAGCTGAGCGCCAAAGAACTGATGCTTTTGAACTGTGGTGTTAGAGAAGACTCTTGAAAGTCCCTTGGACTGCAAGGAGATCCAACCAGTCCATTCTGAAGGAGATCAACCCTGGGATTTCTTTGGAAGGAATGATGCTAAAGCTGAAACTCCAGTACTTTGGCCACCTCATGTGAAGAGTTGACTCATTGGAAAAGACTGATGGTGGGAGGGATTGGGGGCAGGAGGAGAAGGGGACGACAGAGGATGAGATGGCTGGATGGCATCACGGACTTGATGGACGTGAGTCTGAGTGAACTCCGAGAGATGGTGATGAACAGGGAGGCCTGGCGTGCTGCGATTCATGGGGTCGCAAAGAGTCGGACACGACTGAGCGACTGAACTGAACAAGCTGAGGTCAGAGATCTCCAGTGTAGCATTTGAAATCCTTTCCACCCAGCACCCCTTTCCAAGTGCATCTGCAACTATATTTCCAAATATATGTTGTAATGTAATATATATGCCTATAATTACATATATGTGGAAAGAGAGGAATATATGTGAAGTGTTTGGAAATATACATATTTGGACACGTGCTCTTCCCCTTGCAGTGTTATCCCTTCTGCCATGACATGCGCTTCCATGGGCAGGCCTATGACCCCTCGTAGTACGGCACGTGGAAGATTCAAGCTGCTGCATCAGTGATCTGTCTACTCCCCGCCCAGTGAACACACTGTGTGCACTCACATCTTGGCACTTTTGCCTAAGATCTTTCCTCTTCCCTGTCTTTCCAAACTGTCTAACCCTCTTTCAAGGGCCAGAGCACGTTTCACTGCAGGGGATCAGCCACCACACACACTCCAGAGAGGGGCAGGAGATCCAGAGTTGCAGGGGCACGTCTGAGCAGGCGCCCAAACTCCTTTCCTCAGGAGCCCTCTTGCCCTGACAGCAGGGAAACTGGGAAGTTACCGTGTTTTTTTTTTTCCTTGGTTAGGAAGAAAGCCCCACCCACTTCAGAAACACTGGTTCTGGGATCACTCTGAGAATTCAGACTGAAGGACTTTTGTTGGGACCCCACAGTTCACTGATTGGAAGAACCATGATTCAAACAAGCAACTCCTACTGTTGGGCATTTAAACTGTTACCAAGGTTTGTCTTCTTTATGCGCCCTCCCCTCCCTACAATAAATATACTCTGCAAATCACTGGCTCCTTATCAAAGAGTAGTTATCAATGCTGCACCAGGCCAATCAATCAACCAGAGAGGTGAGGATGGTTCAGATCAGAAACTGGACCTGAGGAGGAAGTTCAGTAGGCCTCCACTTGGTCTTGGACAAGTATTTTTAATTGCTTTTTAATTGGAGGAGAGTTCCTTTACGGTGCAGTGTTGGCCTCTGCTGATTTTGGGAAGTTTTTAAAGGAGAGGAAAAGGTGGACAGCGGAGAGGCAATGTGAGCTGAGGGAGATACAGAAGTGTGTGTCTGAGCTCACCCTTCACTGCTGTGTGATTTGGGTCCAATCAAGCGCTTTACTTCTTTTTGCTCATGTGAAAAATGACTCTCCGCCAGGACCTGCTTCCCACTGCTGTCTGGAGGGGAGGCCCTGCATGAGCCATAAACTGCTCCACGAGTGCTGGCTGCCATTTCCTTATTCCGGGCGGGGACAGCCCCTGTCCTCTGTGCTGTGTGAGCATGGGTATTCTCCTTAGCACTTCAGAGATTCAGAGAAGAGTGTAGAGGGCAAGTGACTGTCCTGGTCTGCCTGAGACTCTCAGGACTGTAACACTGGAAATCCTGAGAAAGCCCTCCTCAGTCCTAGGCAAATCGGTGAGGCTGGCTGTGCCAAGAGCACGTCCATGGAGCACGTACTGTGGCACATGGCTTTCCACGTCCGTCATGGAGGCTTTCACACCCCGTGGGCAGCTGACAACTGTGGGCAGAGTGGGAGTTTACTGCTGGTCACTTCTTCACAGCTAAGAAGCTAACTGCTTTATGGGTAAGATTTAGTTTTGAGCTTTCAGTTATGGCTCAGGTATCACTAGTGGAACATTTTGCAAGCCAGTATTCTGAGGAAGGGCGCGGTGCTTTCCAAAGCTTTATGTTTAAACTTAAATAACTGCACTGTTTCATGGCTTAAGAAATTCTGACATAGAAAACATGAACTTTCTCAGCAAACTATTAGAAGATGATGAGCCATGTTATAAAATGACCACCTGGTAACTTCCTTGATAGTCCAGTGGCTAAGACTCCACCCTCTCATTGCAGGGGGCCCAGGTTCAAGTCCTGGTCAGGAAAGTAGATTCCACATGCCACAACCAAAGATCTGGCATGCTGGAACTAAAAGGATCCCATGTACTGCAACTAAGACCTGCTGCTGCTGCTGCTAAGTCACTTCAGTCGTGTTCGACTCTGTGTGACCCCATAGACGGCAGCCCACCAGGCTCCCCCATCCCTGGGATTCTCCAGGCAAGAATACTGGAGTGGGTTGCCATTTCCTTCTCCAATGCATGAAAGAGAAAAGTGAAAGTGAAGTCGCTCAGTCTGTCCGACTGTTAGCGACCCCATGGACTGCAGCCCACCAGGCTACTCCGTCCATTGGATTTTCCAGGCAAGAGTACTGGGGTGGGGTGCC
>SJYX01003214.1:152220-171301 GCA_006410675.1 Oreotragus oreotragus
ATATATATATATATATATATATATATATATATTTAAAACAACAACCTCCCCCCACAAATGATCACTGATACCCTCACTTTCTATATTAACCTAAGTTCCTTGAGGGTGGGAAGTCCAGCTCTGTGGTCTTCATAAAAGGTGGCTAAAGTAGCAGGTCCTTAATAAATAGCGGGATGATGAATCCCTGTATGATTAAAACATTCATGAAATATTTTATGTCATTTACTACTTAAGAGCTGAGCAGTCTAAAATTTGAAAAGCTATTATCAACTAATAGGTGATTAGAAAAGGAAAATAAAGCAATTTCTGAAATGAAATTACATTATTTTTCTTTAAAAAAACGTGTAATTGCATCAATTTTTTAGAACAATAACTACCGTGCAAAGTGCTACATTAAGAATCATGAAGATGCTTTTGAACAATATTTTAGGGTAATGACATCTTGCAGTTACTTAATCTCTTACCATGAGCGGGAATTCCACGCTCCCAAAACAGAAAGATATTGTCAATTTTTTGTACTTTTTTCTTATTGATTTTCATTTGGTACATATTATGTACCTAATACTAATTTGTATATTGTGGTCCTTCTTTAAAAATTTCTTTAGTTTTTACGATAAGATGGTGTCTTTTCCTGGGAAGTGAAGGATATGCACATATTATTTACATGGTCTGTTATAAAATTTTGTCCCTAGTGGAGTCACAGTCAACATGGTACCCCAGAGATCACCTTACAAGTATGTCTTGTGTCATAAATGTTCACTATCATTGATAATGATCTTGGAGATATTTAAGAATAATGTTTCTCTTTTCAAAAACTTCCAGAATCCTGAGAACTAAACTCTGGATTATTTTAACTTTGCGTTGATTCTCTATCATTCCTAAAATGCCCAAGAGTCATCTTTTATACTGCATGGAACATAATCTTGTCAACAATATACGGTAGCATTTTTTTTTCATATTTTGCAAAAACAGAGTTAATGATGCAAATAATTTCCTATCTTTCTTCTGAAGGAAAACCATTAATAAGACCATACTCCTTGCAAGAATAAAAATTTAGTTGTAAGAGGGCACAAATCACCCATAGAGGCAAGACATACATTAGCAGTGAGGAGACAAGCCTAATGATTATAATGTCCAGATGGAAATGAGTAACTGAATCATTTTCTATCAAATCAAATAGCATCTTAATAAGTTGTTACATCATCTCTGTTGATTTAATTTAGCTGAAAGATATGAGAAACTAATTATGATTTGCAAAAATATCTTCATTTCCAATGCTTATTAGCATTTGGCCTGTGAATCCCCTCCTTTTATTTTGAAGGTAATGTTATTCCAAAATGTCTTTTAGGTTTCTTTCATTCAAAAGCAGCCCATGTTCAAAAGAAAAACAGCCCCAAACTGGAATCAAATTATTGGAATTTAAAAAAAAAAAAAAAAAAACAGGAACTCCAGTGTTTGGTCAAATCTTTTATCAAAGAAAGGATCCAAACACTTCTTTTGCCAGGCAAGCTGGTAAGTACAAGTTGTCATGGAAACAGGATGTATTCAAATTATACTAGGAATGACGTTCTTCATCTAACTAGGTGTTCATCTCCTCTAAATGGGGAGAAATTGTTGTAGCTGAAATCCATTATATTTCTTTCAATTCTGCATTAAAAACAATCATTTCCTTTATTTTATATAGAAGTACACAGACACAGAGCCTCACTCTCATAAAAGGGAGAATTAAAATTACTTGCAAAAGAACTGGTGCGTAAATAAAAGGCATAAAATGAAAATGAATCCTATGATATAAATTGATTGACGCACAGTGAAGGGGTAAAGAATGGAAATCAGACAATACAAAACCACCTTCACTTACAATGGGATATATTTTTCTCCTGTAGCATTAGTGACTATTTTTCACCAAATGATGTAGGCCAGGCCTGGAAGATGGGGTGGTTTGTTAACAGGTGTACTGTCGTGACTGCTGATGACAGCACAGGCCCTTGTTAATTCACACACATCTAAGAAAGACACAGAAGAAATGCAAGGCTGTGATGAGCAGGCATTTCCTGCTACTTATAAGGCAATCATCAAGAAAAACATGGTATAAGCTAATTTTCTAGGGAAAGATTTACAGCATGGAAGGCCCCTGAAGTCACAGTATATCTAAGAGGTAGCCAGAAATTCTTTTTGAATCAAGGTAATTCTACAGAACATCTTTAAAACTTTTTTTCAGGTGAATATATTTTTCCGCTATTTCCTTCAAAGAAGTGAGAAAAAAGGTTTTTCATGTCTTTCAGCCTATAAGGCACCCCACTCCAGTACTCTTGCCTGAAAAATCCCACGGACAGAGGAGCCTGGTAGGCTGCAGTCCATGGGGTCGCTACGAGTCAGACACGACTGAGCGACTTCACTTTCACTTTTCACTTTCATGCATCAGAGAAGGAAATGGCAACACACTCCAGTGTTCCTGCCTGGAGAATCCCAGGGACGGGGGAGCCTGGTGGGCTGCCGTCTATGGGGTCGCACAGAGTCAGACACTACTGAAGTGACTTAGCAGCAGCAGCAGCCTAGAAGGATGAGTTCTCAATAAAGCCTTTGTTCAGGCACTTAAGACAATGATCATTCAAATTAAAATGCCAATGGTTCCAAAATATATAAAGAACTCTTAAAACTCAACAATAAGAAAAGGATGACTCAATTTAAAAGTGGACAAAGACCTGAACAGACATCTCACCAAGGAAAACATAGAGTTGGCAAAAAAGCATATGAAAAGATTCTCAACATCTCATGACATTAAGGAACTGCAAATTAAAACAAGATACCTGTGCACACTGATTAGAAGAGCCAAAATCCAAAACCACTAACAACACCAAATGCTGATGAAGATGTGGAGCAACAGGAACTCTCATTCATTGCTGACAGAATGCAAGTGGTACAGTCATTTGAGAAGACAGCAGCGATTTATCACAAAACTAGACATACTCCTGCCACTCGATTCAGCAAATCTACTACTTGATATCTAGTCAAAGTAGCTGAAAACATGTTCACGCAAAAATCCACACGTGAATGTTAATAGCAATTTACTCACAACTGCCAAAACCTGGAAGCACCAAAGATGTCTTTCAGCTAGTGAATGGATAAATGGTTGACTGGTTCAGTTGCGAAGTTGTGTCCAGCTCTTGCAACCCGAGGGACTGTAGCCCGCCAGGCCCCTCTGTCCAGGAATTCTCTATGCAAGAATACTGGAGTGAGCTGCCATTTCCTTCTCCAAAATAAACTGTAGTATATAATAGTAACTGGAATATTATTCAGGGACAAAAGGAAATGAAATATCAAGCCATGAAAGGATATGAAGAAGCTTAAGTGTATATGACTAAGTGAAAGAAGTCAGTCTGAAAAGGCAACATACCGTATAATTCCAACTATATAACGATTTGGAAAAGGCAAAACTATGGAGACAGTAAAGCATCAGTATTTGCCAGTAGCTGGCAGGAAAATCCCATGCACGGAGGAGCCTGGTGGGCTGCAGTCCATGGGGTTGCTAAGTCAGACATGACTGAGAGACTGCACTTTCACTTTTCACTTTCCTGCATTGGAGAAGGAAATGGCAACCCACTCCAGTGTTCTTGCCTGGAGAATCCCAGGGACAGAGGAGCCTGGTGGGCTGCCGTCTATGGGGTCGCACAGAGTCAGACACGACTGACGCGACTTAGCAGCAGCAGCAGTAGCAGCGGGAAGTGACTGATGAGCAAAGAAATGAGGATTTTTAGGGCAGTGAAGCTATTCTCTATAATACTATAATGATGCATATGCATATGTCATTATGTATTAGTCAAAGCCCACAGGATGTGCAATAAGACTGAGCCCTAATGGAAATCATGGGCTTTAGATGACAACGATGTGTCAGTGTAGGTTCACTGACTGTGACAAATGTACCACTGTGGCGGGGGATTTTGATAGTGGGGGAGACAGTGCATACGCAGAGGTAATAGGAAGGGAAGGCTGTGCGTCCTGCTCAGTTTTATTGTGAATCAAAAGCTGCAAAAAAAAAAAATATATATATATATATATATATATACACAGACTAGTTAAAAAAAAAATACCAACAGCAATAATAGCTACCTGCTAAACTATGTTCCACATTTACTTATCTCAGTTCTTCCACATATCAACTCTATGAGCTTGATATGACTATCATCCCCATTTTATATACTGGAGACCCCAAATGGTTAAATAACATTTCCACAATTATACAGCAAGAGGTAAAAAGTGGACACCCAGCTTGGTTCCAAGCCTGTGCTGCTAACATCTGCAAACTCTCCTCTTAAGGACATGTTTCACCTCCCTGAAGACACCTCTATGTCATATGAAAAATGAGTTTGGCATCTGACTTAGGAAAGGATTAGAATTATGCTCCAAACTGCTAAAAACAGAATACTGTGGGGAAAGTGTACAAATAATATACACACTTATTAAATAAACAACATGGAACTAGTAAAACACCAAGAGTTTCAACTACAAATTACCAGCCATTTAGCATTTGCCATAAGACTGGCTGAACCATCTCCCTATAGAGATGTCTCTTAAACATAAACTAATAGATCTGAGAACGCCAAATACCCAAAACATGAAGAAAATCACACGAAAGCAGAGAATAAGCAAATTGCTCGATACAAGAAAAGAGAAACAAAAGTAAGGATTAGAGAAGATATTTCATGGGAAATAATACTAGAAAGAAGATAGTGAAGTAATCTCTATAAAGTGCTGAAATTAAAAAAAAAAAAAGTCAACCTAGAATTCTTTATCTAGTGACACATCTTTTCAGAGACAACGGAGAAGAAATGTGCTTCTAGGAAGATGGAGTAGAAATGCTTTTCTCAATTTTTTTCTCTAAGTGCAGTGAAAAATCCTGAACATTATATATGAAATTATATATGAAATAAACAGAAGGTGTAAAGATAGGGACCCAAGGAATAACACAATGGTGAGGTCCCTGGGATTTTTTTTTTTTTTTTTTTTGCCATATATATTTCCCAGATTTAGAGTTGGAAAAGCTGGCAACCTGGAAATGACAATGGGTACAGAAAAGTTCCAACAAAAGCCCTTCCCCCAGCTAAAGGGTATGAAAAGGGGTAGCAGAGCAAGATAAAAACTTTTATACAGTTACTACTCTACACTGGCTCCCAGGTGGCTCAGTGTAAAGAATCCACCTGCCAATGCAAGAGACACAGGTTCGATCCCTGGGTTGAGAAGATGTCGTGGAGGAAGAAATGGCAACCCACTCCAGTATTCCTGCTGGGATAATCCCATGGACAGAGGAGCTGGGCGGGCTGCAGTCCATGGGGTCGCAAAGAGTCAGACACGACTGAGCACGTATGCTCTACCCCAGTCAAAAATCACGGGAAAGACTGTCACCCCACCTCCACTCAAGTTAGAAAGGCCAAGAGAGGAGCTGAAGCTTCTACCTTCACCATGCAGAGCAAACAAGTAAACAGTGACACAAGCAAAAAGCCCATGATCCTACAAAACAGCCTAACTACAAAAAAACCACTTCAAATACAGCAACGACTAAATTACAAGGAAAAGGATGGGAAAAGATGCGCCATGTAAATGTTAACCTAAAAACATAAGAGCAGCTCTATTAATGTCAGAAAAATAGACTTCAGAGCAAAGTTCACTAGAGACAACAGTACATAACGAAGAAAGGATCAACCCACCAGGAAGACGTAACCACTCCAAACACGTGTGCACCGAACAAGAGTCTCAAAATATACAGAGCAAATCCTGAAAGAGCAGAAAGAGGGAGCCGACCCACAGTTCCACCTGAAGTGAATCAAGGCTCCACTCTCAGCAACTGGCAAAAACTATGAGACAGAAAATCAGCAAAGGTAAAGAAGAGATGAACAACAAAATCAATCGACATCTAACTAAAATATACTGCACTTTAGCAGAATATACATATTTTTCAAATGCTCTAGAATGTTCACCAGTACAGATTATATTCTGAACATAAAGCAAACCTTAACAAATTTTAAAAAAGGCAACAGGAAAATTCCTAAACACTTGAAAAGTAAACAGTACACATACAATAATCCACAGGCTAAGAGGGGTCTCAACAACACCTAGCTGTGGACGTGACTGGTGATGAAAGTAAAGTCTGATGCTGTAAACAGCAATACTGCATAGGAACCTGGAATGTTAGGTTCATGAATCAAAGCAAATGGGAAGTGGTCAAACAGGAGATGGCAAGAGTGAATGTTGACATTTTAGGAATCAGTGAACTAAAAAGGAATGGGTGAATTTAACTCAGACGACCACTATATCAACTACTGTGGCCAAGAATCCCTTAGAAGAAATGGAGTAACCATCATAGTCTGAAATGCAGTACTTGGATGCAATCTCAAAAACGATAGAATGAACTCTGTTCGTTTCCAAAGCAAACCATTCAGTATCACAGTAATCCAAGTATATGCCCCAACCAGTAAAACTGAAGAAGCTGAAGTTGAACGGTTCTCTGAAGACATACAAGACCTTCTAGAATTAACATTCAAAAAAGATGTCCTTTTTTTAAATAGGGGACTGGAATACAAACATAGAAGTCAAGAAATATCTGGCTTAACGGGCAACTTTGGCCTTGGAGCACAGAATGAAGGAGGGCAAAGGCTAATAGAGTTTTGCCAAGGGAAAGCACTGGTCATAGCAAACATCCTCTTCCAACAACACATGAAGACTCTACACGTGGACATCACCAGATGGTCAATACACAAATCAGACTGATTATATTCTTGGCAGCCAAAGATGGAGAAGCTCTATACAGTCAGCAAAAATAAGACTGTGAGCTGACTGTGGATCAGTTCGTGAACTCCTTATTGCAAAATTCAGACTTCCATTCAAGAAAGTAGGGAAACCACTCAGGTATGACCTAAATCAAACCCCTTACGATTATACAGTGGAAGTGACCAACAGATTCAAGAGATTAGATCTGATAAACAGAGTGCCTGAATAACTATGGACGGAGGTTCATGACACTGTACAGGATAGTGATCAAGACCATCACCAAGAAAAAAATGCAAAAAGGCAAAACGGTTGTCTGAGGAGGCCTTACAAGTAGCTGAGAAAAGAAGAGAAGCTAAAGGCAAAGAAGAAAAGGAAAGATATACCCATTTGAATGCAGGGTTTCAAAGAACAGCAAGGAGAGATAAGAAAGCCTTCTTCAGTGATCAGTGCAAAGAAATAGAGGAAAACAACAGAATGGGTAAGACTAGAGGTCTCTTCGAGAAAATTAGAGACACCAAGGGAACATTTCATGCAAAGATGGGCACAATTAAGGACAGAAATGACATGGATCGAACAGAAGTAGAAGATATTAAGAAGAGGTGCCAAGAATACACGGAAGAACTATACAAAAAAGATCTGCACAATCCAGATAATCACAATGGTGTGATCACTCACCTACAGCCAGACATCCTGGAATGTGAAGTCAAGTGGGCCTTAGAAAGCATCGCTACAAACAAAGCTAGTGGAGGTGACGGAATTCCAGTTGAGCTATTTCAAATCCTAAAAGAAGATGTTGTGAAAGTGCTGCACTCAATATGCCAGCAAATTTGGAAACCACAACAGTGGCCACAGGACTGGAAAAGGTCAGTTTTCATTCCAGTCCCAAAGAAAGGCAATGCCAAAGAATGCTCAAACTACTGCACAGTTGTACTCATCTTACATGCTAGCAAAGTAATGCTCAAAATTCTCCAAGCCAGGCTTCAACAGTACATGAACCATGAATTTCCAGAGGTTGAAGATGGATTTAGAAAAGGCAGAGGAATCAGAGATCAAATTGCCAACATCTGCTGGATCATCGAAAAAGCAAGAGAGTTCCAGAAAAACATCTACTTCTTCTTTCTTGACTATGCCAAAGCCTTTGACTGTGTGGATCACAACAAATGGTGGAAAATTCTGAAAGAGATGGGAATACCAGACCACCTTATTTGCCTCCTGAGAAATCCATATGCAGGTCAGGAAGCAACAGTTAGAACTGGACATGGAACAACAGACTGGTTCCAAATAGGAAAAGGAGTATGTCAGCATTGTATATTGTCACCCTGCTTATTTAACTTCTATGCAGAGTACATCATGAGAAGTGCTGAACTGGAAGAAGCATAAGCTGGAATCAAGATTGCCAGGAGAAATATCAATAACCTCAGATATGCAGATGCCACCACACTTATGGCAGAAAGTGAAGAAAAATTAAAGAAGCTCTTGATGAAAGTAAAAGAAGAAAGTGAAAAAGTTGGCTTAAAACTCAGCAGTCAGAAAATTAAGATCATGGCATCTGGTCCCATCACTTCATGGCAAATAGATGGGGAAACAATGGAAACAGTAACAGACTTCATTTTGGGGGGCTCCAAAATCACTGCACATGGTGACTGCAGCCATGAAATTAAAAGACGCTTACTCCTTGGAAGAGAAGTTATGACCAACCTAGACAGCATATTCAAAAACAAAGACATTACTTTGCCAACAAAGGTCCGTCTAGTCAAAGATAACGGTTTTTCCAGCAGTCATGTATGGATGTAAGAGTTGGACTATAAAGGAAGCTGAGCGCTGAAGAATTGATGCTTTTGAATTGTAGTGTTGGAGAAGACTCTTGAGAGTCCCTTGGACTGCAAGGAGATCCAACCAGTCCATCCTAAAGGAAATCAGTCCTAAATATTCACTAGAAACCACTGATGCTAAAGCTGAAACTCCAGTACTTTGGCCACCAGATGGGAAGAAGTGACTCATTGGAAAAGACCCTGATGCTGGGAAAGATTGAAGGTGGGAGGAGAAGGGGATGACAGAGGATGCTGTCTCTTATACACATCTGGTTCGATCCCTGGGTTGAGAAGATGTCGTGGAGGAAGAAATGGCAACCCACTCCAGTATTCCTGCTGGGATAATCCCATGGACAGAGGAGCTGGGCGGGCTGCAGTCCATGGGGTCGCAAAGAGTCAGACACGACTGAGCACGTATGCTCTACCCCAGTCAAAAATCACGGGAAAGACTGTCACCCCACCTCCACTCAAGTTAGAAAGGCCAAGAGAGGAGCTGAAGCTTCTACCTTCACCATGCAGAGCAAACAAGTAAACAGTGACACAAGCAAAAAGCCCATGATCCTACAAAACAGCCTAACTACAAAAAAACCACTTCAAATACAGCAACGACTAAATTACAAGGAAAAGGATGGGAAAAGATGCGCCATGTAAATGTTAACCTAAAAACATAAGAGCAGCTCTATTAATGTCAGAAAAATAGACTTCAGAGCAAAGTTCACTAGAGACAACAGTACATAACGAAGAAAGGATCAACCCACCAGGAAGACGTAACCACTCCAAACACGTGTGCACCGAACAAGAGTCTCAAAATATACAGAGCAAATCCTGAAAGAGCAGAAAGAGGGAGCCGACNTGGTTGGATGGCATCACCGACTCAATGGACATGAGTTTGGGTAGACTCCGGGAGTTGGTGATGGACAGGAAAGCCTGGTGTGCTGCGGTTCGTGGGGTCACAAAGAATAGGACACAACTGAACGAATGAACTGAACTGAAGAGGGGTCTCAAAGAAAAATTTTAATATACATAAAACTGAATGAAAAACACAACTCATTAAAATATGTCAGATGCAGCTAATGCACTGCTGAGAAGGAAATTTACAGTACTAAATGCTTACATTAGAAAAGGAGAAAGGTCTCAAATAAATAATATAAAATTCTACATTAATAAACTAGAAAGAGTAAAGTACTCAAAGCAAAAAGAAGTGAAAAAAGAGAAGATAAAAGCAGAAATCAATAAAATTGAAAATAGAAAAACAGAAAATTAAGTAAAAAATAGGAGAAAGAGACACTTTCCACATGAAAAGCTGAAAGTATTCATCACCATCAGACTCATGCTACAGGAAATGTCACATGAAGTCCTTCAAGAAGAAGGAAAATTATATCAGAAGGAAATTTAGATATACAGAAAGGGGTGAAGAGAACTGGAAATGGAAATCACATGAATAAACATATGAATATAATATATTATATTTAAATGATATGTTTAAATTAAAAAATGTAGTGTGGGATTAATAACATAAATAAAATAAAAATGTGACAAGAATAGCACAATCAAGAGAAAGAAATGAAAGCATACTACTTCAAATTTTTATACTGTATATGAAGAGGCATGATATCACTTGTAAGGTAGAGACTATGCTTGCTGTACTCCTGAAACGGGCTTCCCAAGTGGCACTAGTGCCAAAGAACCCTACTGCCGGTGCAGGAGACACAGGAGACGCGGGTTTGACCCCTGGGCAGGGAAGATCCCCTGGAGAAGGAAACGGCAACCCATGCCAATATTCTTGCCCAGGAAACCTCATGGAGAGGAGTCTGGCGGGGCTACAGGCCATGGGGTTGCAAAGAGTTGGATAAACGTGAGTGCGCACTCGCGCACACACACACCCCGCTTAAACAAACCACTGAAATAAAGCAAAAATGTATAGCAAATAATGTAACTAAAGGGATAAGAAATCATAAGGAACATTCCATTCATCCAAAATAAGCTTAAAGATAGGGAAAGGAGAAAAAGGAGCAGATAGGACAAGTAGAAAACGAAACAAATAGCAAGAAGGTAGACTTCAGTTCAGTTCAGTCGCTCCGTCGTGTCCGACTCTCTGCGACCCCATGAATCGCAGCGCGCCAGGCCTCCCTGCCCATCACCATCTCCTGGAGTTCACTCAGACTCATGTCCATCGAGTCCGTGATGCCATCCAGCCATCTCATCCTCGGTCGTCCCCTTCTCCTCCTGCTCCCAATCCCTCCCAGCATCAAAGTCTTTTCCAATGAGTCGACTCTTCGCATGAGGTGGCCAAAGTACTGGAGTTTCAGCTTTAGCATCATTCCTTCCAAAGAAATCCCAGGGCTGATCTCCTTCAGAATGGACTGGTTGGATCTCCTTGCAGTCCAAGGGANATTCATGGGGTCGCAAAGAGTCGGACATGACTGAGAGACTGAATTGAACTGAATCAGTGATTTTTATTCTTCCATGATTGTATCCATGAATCTTCTGGCCCAACACAATGCACTCTAACAGTGTGGGTCTGTATGTATGTGCCTGCTTGCGTTCATAGCACAGTAGTATGCTGCTGCTGCTGCTAAATGGCTTCAGTCGTGTCCAACTCTGTGCGACCCCATAGATGGCAGCCCACCAGGCTCCCCTGTCCCTGGGATTCTCCAGGCAAGAACACTGGAGTGGGTTGCCATTTCCTTCTCCAATGCATGAAAGTGAAAAGTGAAAGTGAAATCACCCAGTTGTGTCCAACTCTTCCGACCCCATGGACTGCAGCCTACCAGGCTCCTCCGCCCATAGGATTTTCCAGGCAAGAGTACTGGAGTGGGGTGCTTCTATATAACTGATAATGACATGATAGATAGAACTATATGGTAATTTCAATATAAAATCAGTAGGGTTTACATAACCAAACCAAACATTTCACATTTCATATATGCTTATTTCTACCATGGAAATGATAAATGAAATTATCTGTGATGCTTAATGAAAACAATAGAACCAATAGAAAATACAAAATGACAACAATTAGGGACAGGTGGTATTGTTTTTATTTTACCTCAACTTGTTACTTATTAGACATGGTAGACAATGTAGTGAAAGAATCTCAGTGCCTCTGTCATTTTCCACATATATTCCCTACTCTTAGTACATAACAATAGCTCTTTCCTATTGGTAGTATACCCATAAATATGCTATAGCTTATACAAAAGAATAGATCACTTCCTAAGCATGGTAGTAGAAGGTCAGTATCTTAGATGGCAACCTTAAGAAAAATATAAATCTACATGCTCTATTTTCATTTACTTTTATAGAACACCTTCCCTGGTGGCTCAGTGGTTAAAGAGTCTGCCTCCAATGCGGGAGACCCGGGTTCGATCCCTGGGTCGGGAAGATCCCCTGGAGAAGGAAACGGCAATCCACTCCAGTATTCTTGCCTGGAGAATCCCATGGATGGAGAAGCCTAGTAGGTTACAGTCCACGGGGTCGCAAAGAGTTGGACACGACTGAACGACTTCACCTTTATAGAACACCAGATTAAGGGAACAAAATAGTCTTTGAAATAAAGCAGACACTATATATGAAAGCTGGCTGCACTCTACGTTTTATCTTTCACAAAAAAAATAAGAGTAATTTGTGTAACTATGTGCTGTTTTCATGAAAGTTACTTAAAATATTCCCTGCTACCATATTTAATAAACCTGAACTCCTAATCAGCTTGCTAGTCATTCAGTGTCTGTGGCATATCTAGGCTCATTACACCATGCCACAGGGAGTATGAGAAAGACATTTTCCTTGGTAATATTTTTATTTACTGACTGTAATATAGGAATTGATTGGGGGAAATGTTCCTTTTTACTACAGACTTGGAAACTATAACAATTATTTTCCCTTTCTGCCTTTCGGGTTGAGTTGGCAGTGTAAATTTATATTTAAAGTATATTGATAATTTTCAGAAAGCAGGGGTTAATCCTATTAATTGGGATCTCCAAATGGACTCAAGAAGGTTAAAACTAAAGCTTACTGTCTATCCTTTTTTTTTATTTTTCCTTGTATCACTATTTTCCTGTCAGCAGACAAAAGATAAACACTACTCTCATGTCACTGTAACTTTACTGGGCAAGTGTGGCACTGGGGAGCAGAGTGGGTAAAAACAGACCATTCATAATTCAGTGTTAAGGCGGTTAGAACACATCAGTGGCCAAATAAAGGGATAGTGGCCTATTTCTTTGCTGATAGGAAATTAGTGTCACTGGCAGAGCCATGTTCAAGGTGGGGGGGGGGGAAGAATATGAATTTCTCAAGCACTTCATGAGAAAAGTACACACATTCTTTGAAAGAGGCTTATATATGTGTCCCACAGGACATGGGGAAAAATACATCTCTGCATATCCCCTTACCAGAAGCTATTTCTCCTGCAAAACTGCACTATCTGCAAAATACAAAGTGACCTCACAACCAGCATATATAAAAATGCTTTTTAAGTATTACTGACAAGATCACACATAGAAATAGGTGTCAGCTTTGACCAAGTAACTCAAATCATGTTACCGAGTTTTCTTCTTTAAGTAACTAGCTTCACTATAGGTATAAGGAAATTGAGGAATAAAGTAAATTCCATGGGTCAGGAACAGAGCCAAAACTCGACCCTGCCCTCTAGAACAGATCAACTCCCTTACTTGAAGTTGGCATATTACACTGAAGGTAACATCATACAAGTATCGAATAAAGACTTTAAGCTATTATACTAGAGAGGCTTCAGACAAAATTCGAATTGATTGAAACTTTCCTCTGAAACTTGAATCAAAGCAAGCCCCATTTCTTCCCTGTACTTCTTCTCTTGTAGTGAAGGATCCAAAGATAGCACACAAATGGATGTTTCTCTGATACCTGTGGCTTATCAGTAAGAATAGAAGTAATGGAAATCTCATGAGAAAGCCTGCTCTTAAAAGATTTCCAATCCAATTTTTGAACTCAAAAGGCTTGAATTAGTTTCAGATTAACATCCAAGTCTTTCAAAGTACATCTTCCAGGATTGAGTTATCAAGAGGACATTAGATGCTGAATTTTAGGTTCAATTTTTGTGGCAAGAGGTGAGATACAGGCAAATATTCAGTTTTTCTTTTTCAGTGGGGTAAGCCCCATTTTCTACTTTTTTTCCCCCAACCTGTGATTTTTTTTCCCAATTACACTTTAATTACCTTCTCATAAAATAATTACACGTGCACATGTATATACGCATACACGACCACACATATGAAATACAATGTTTTTCAGTGTTTTGCTAAAGCAGTGGTAACTCAGCAAGTGGTCTTACTTCCTTTGTAAGTGATATTCCATAGATGCCAACCCTAGGAGAATTAAGAGTCCAAAAATACTTAGTTTCAATGTCCTCAAAATGCACTTCAGTGAAGGAAATGTCATTCCAGTTCCCCTGATACCGTGTGGCTGCCATTCTTTTCCTGTGTCTGATCCTCAGCTACTCAGCACAGATATGACTGGGCTGGTTGCCAACCTTCTTCCCAAGTTTCTTCTCCCAACTGTAGGTCAGCTACCATTGGTGCAAACATCTATAAGACAAGCAAGTGGCAAGGGCATTACACAGATGAGCCTACCTCAGTCTGCCCTGGAGAATTTGAAGCAAGAAGAAGAAATATGATTTATAATTCAGAATAGAGGCTTTGGGGATTCATGCATCATTTGTTGTTGTTCAGTCACTAAGTTGTGTCTAACTCTTTGTGACCCTAGGGACTGTAGCACACCAGGTTCTCCTGTCCTTCAATATCTACCAGAGTTTGCTCAGATTCATGTCCATCAAGTCAGTGATCTAATTCAACCAACCATCTCATCCTCTGCCACCCCCAGCCCTCAATCTTTCCCCACATCAGGGGCTTTTTGAATGAGTTGGCTCTTTGCATCAGGTGTCCAAAGTATTGGTGCTTCACTTTCAACATCAGTCCTTCTAACGAATATTCAGGGTTGATTTCCTTTAGGATTGACTGATTTGATCTCCTTGCTGTCCAAGGGACTCTTAAGAGTCTTCTCCAGCACCACAGTTTGAAAGCATCAGTTCTTCAGTGCTCAGCCTTCTTTATAGTTCAACTGTCACATTGGTACATGACTACTGGAAAAACCATAGCTGTGACTATATGGATCATACATAACAGATACAACTAAACATAGTGTATATTAGTTAGAAAAACAGAATCTAGTATTTTTTAAGACGTCACAGAAGTATTCCAACAAGAAGAATTTCATCCCAACCTACTTTCAGCAAGCCTATTCATCTGTGTCTTTTCTAAATCTTCCTTTTGAGGACAGTTCTCCTGCTGAGGTCTAATGTCTATAGAGAGTTAGCACTCCCTTGAAGTTTCACACTGTAGCCCTGGGTGCTTTGTCAAATTCAAAAGAAGAAAGTGCTTCACATCTCATTGTATAAATTGAGGCAAATGTTAATATGATATATGTGCACATGTTTATTTTTATGGAACTAATATATAATCTGTTTTCATTAAAATCTACCAATGTATTACTTGCCTGCAGACTGCACAGATTTGAAAGCTGATGGCCATTATATTGGGGGGGAAAAGCATTTGAAAACATTTGAGTTTAGTACTGAGACAAGAGAAATATAAACTGAGGGTGGTTTCTGTTGGGAAGTTGAAAACGCTTCTGCTGTGGATAAGGCTGCTAATGTCAATGCGAAAGGAAAGAAAAGAGCAAAGATATGTATTTCTTTAGCTTTTTTTTTTCCCTAAGGGAACTTTAATTCAGCATGCCTCTAAAAACTGACGCAGATTCCAAGTTTCTTTGTAATATAACACCTCTCCACACAAATGGTCACTTTCTCTGAAACTATCCAACTATTTCAACTGAGGAATGCCATTCAGCTGAGGGTTTTCCCCATGCAGCTCAGTGGTAAAGAATCCGCCTGCCAAGCAGAAGACTGGGTTTGATCCCTAGGTCAGGAATATGTCCTGGATAAAAAAAAAAAAAAAAAGGCAATCCACTCCAGTATTCTTGCCCTGGAGAATCTCAGGGACAGACAAGCCTGGCGGTCCTTGGGTTCTCAAAGTCAGACATGATGCAGCAACTGTGCAAGCATGCACACAGCAATAAGCTGCCTTTGTCCCAAACATTTGATTGAGTTATTGCTTCACTACACAAAACTACCTGGTATTTGCTTACTACTATGAAATGCAAGACTGGGAAACTTCAAACATTGTTATGAAAACATAGCTATATTTTCATTAACTCAAGTATTTATAATAAATAGGGCTAAAATATTTCAAAGGACAATTTTTGCAACATTTCATCACTTGTCTCTGAGTTTCCTGCTGTAAAGGAGGATGGGTAACTCCAAAATTAACTAAACTCTGAGTTGGGTAAGGATTCTGATTTTGAAACTCCTCTTATAATTCTGATTGATAATCAGCTAATTTGGAAAACTTTTGTTTCAGTTCAAGGATACTCTATGAAAAGCAAACCTCTGGTTTATAAATATATATTCCAAGATAGAGGACGAGCCTGCTAGACATATGTATACATTAACACCCATCTCCAGAGTATTACACATCCTTTAAAACCTCAATTTGGTTTATCTGAAAGCAACCAGTGTTCTTACTCAATTGTAATACTAAGTAAAAGCTACAGAGAAGAGTCTACTTCATTCTTCTCTCAGCCCACTTTTTTCCACAGCACTTTCCTTGTTTTACTTTTTCTCTTGGTAGTCTTTCTTCCTATAATTAGTTTATTACTCCACCACAAAGTATTATCTTTTGAATTCTTATCCTTATATACAAAGGATTCCTATTTGAATGCTCATAGTGAGTAGGACAATGGCTCTTCTAAAATGTATGTCTATTTCCCAACCCCAAGAAAATGTCAGCGTCGCCTACATTGGCAAAAGGGTGTTTGCAGATACATTGACATTGAGGAAACTGAGATAAGGTACTCCTGGATTATAAGACACAGAGACAGACAGAAGGTCAAGCAGACAAAGATGCAGATTGGAGTAGTGTAGTCACCTGCCACAGGGCTTCTCTGTGGCTCAGATGGTAAAGAATCCACCTGTAATGTGGGAGACCTGGGTTCAATCCCTGGGTCGGGAAGATCCCTGGAGAAGCACAGGCAACCCACTCCAATATTCTTGCCTTGAGAATCCCATGGACAGAGGAGCCTGGCGGGCTACAGTCCATGGAGTTGCAAAGAGCCGGACAAGACTGAACAACTAAGCATACAAAGTTGCATACCAAGGAACAGGGGGAAACACAGGAAGCTGGAAGAGGCTGAGAAATAAAGTATTTCCTTCTGTATCAGTAAACAAGGATGTCACAATCACCAGTGATTGCAGCCACCGTTAATGGTGAGCTGGCAAGCCCTGAGGGAACTTAGGAAGGAAAGAGTACTTGTGTTCTGGCAGCCGTTAGACTACAGCCATTCCTTATGGTGAGTTCCGATAAAGAAATCTCAGGATGTGAAAATAGGATAGTGGCCCCAGAGAGCTGAGGTGCATATGAAAGGAATGATTTCAGCGAGCCCAGACTCTTGTATATTCCCATACATAGAAAAATGCTAAATTCCTTAATTTAGGTTATATAGTTTTTTATCTTTATTTTTGTGGTTGGGATTTTATTTTTTAATTTTTACAATGCTCTGTTGATTTCTGCCATACAACAATGTGAACCAGCCATAAGTATACATACATCTCCTTCCTCTATAGCCTCCTTCCTCTCCCTGCATCCCATCCCTCTAGGTCATCACAGAGCACCAGACTGGGCTCCCTGTGTTACACAGCAACTTCCCATCAGCCATCCATTTTATATCTGATAGTGTTGATGCTACTTTCTCCATTTGTCCCATTCTCTCCCTCCCTCAAGTCAGTTCTCTACATCTGTGTCTCCATTCTTTCTCTGAAAATAGACTCATCAACAACATTTTTCCTAGATTCCATATATATGTGTTTTATATACTATATTTGTTTTCCTCTTTCTGACTTACTTTCTGTATAACAGGCTCTAGGTTCATCTACCTCATTAGAACTGTCTCATATTCATTCCTTTTATGACTGAGTAATATTCCATTAATATTCCATTGTATGTATGTGCCACATCTTCAATATTTCACTGTGTATATTTACTACTAATCTGTTGATGGACAAGTAGGTTGCTTCCATGACCTGACTACTGTAAACTGTGCTACTGTGAACACTGGGGTGCAAGTGTCTTTTTCAGTTACGGTCTTCTCAAGGTAATGGAGCTGCTGGATCATATGGTGGTTTTATTTAATTAACAGTTGTCTTTTGGTGTTCAGACTACCTGCCCTTATTTTTGAAAATTCTATATTACCTGGCTCCTCCACTCACCTCCTCAGAACAACTCTCTCAGGTCACTTGAGATACTGTCTCCTGGGCTTGAAGTCCTACAAATTCCCAATGAATACAACACAACTCTCAGCTTTTAAGTTGTGTATTTTTTTTTAAGTCAACAAAGTAATGAAAGAATCTTGACTAGATCTTTTCAGGAGAGTATGGCTCAAATATGTGACTTCCTACAGAACTGTGAGAAAATACATTTCAATTGTTTTAAGTCACCATGAAGTTTGTGGTCATTTGTTACAACAGCCCTGTTAGGATCCCTTTCTTTCCTTTCCTGTCTAGCCCAGCTCTCACCTATTTAATAAGCAAGAGAATTTTATCAGCCTCTCCAGTCTTTTTTCCTTGTCCTCTCTGCATATAGTTACACAGCATGAAACAACTTGACCCACAGCCAAGGAGTAGAATTTATAACACATCTTTATGGAGAAAATAGAGTTATCACTAGATTGGGGCTATTTAAGGGCAGGGATTGAGTACTCACATTTGGGGATTGCTCACATCTAGCATAAAAACAGACAGATGGTTGTTTTTAAGTAAATATTTTTCATTAATAAATTTTAAAGTTCAGTTCAGTTCAGTCGCTCAGTCGTGTCTGACTCTTTGCGACCCCATGAATTGCAGCATGCCAGGCCTCCCTGTCCATCACCAACTCCCGGAGTTCACGAGTCGGTGATGCCATCCAGCCATCTCATCCTCTGTCGTCCCCTTCTCCTCTTGCCCCTAATCCCTCCCAGCATCAAAGTCTATTCCAATGAGTCAACTCTTTGCATGAGGTGACCAAAGTAATGGAGTTTCAGCTATAACATCATTCCTTCCAAAGAATACCCAGGACTGATCTCTTTTAGGATGGACCGGTTGGATCTCCTTGCAGTCCAAGGGACTCTCAAGAGTCTTCTCCAAAACCACAGTTCAAAAGCATCAGTTCTTTGGTGCTCAGCTTTCTTCACAGTCCAACTCTCAGATACATGACCACAGGAAAAACCATAGCCTTGACCAGACGGACCTTTGTTGGCAAAGTAATATCTCTGTTTTTGAATATGCTATCTAAGTTGGTCATAACTTTCCTTCAAAGAAATAACTGTCTTTTAATTTCATGGCTGCAGTCACCATCTGCAGTGACTTTGGAGCCCCCCAAAAT
>SJYX01003215.1:0-20991 GCA_006410675.1 Oreotragus oreotragus
TTTTCTAAAACCAGCTTGAACATCTGGAAGTTCACGGTTCATTATTGCTGAAGCCTGGCTTGGAGAATTTTGAGCATTACTTTACTAGTGTGTGAGATGAGTACAATTGTGTGGTAGTTTGAGCATTCTTTGGCATTGCCTTTCTTTGGGATGGGAATTAAAACTGACCTTTTCCAGTCCTGTGGCCACTGCTGAGTTTTCCAAATTCGCTGGCATATTGAGTGCAGCACTTTCACATCATCATCTTTCAGGATTTGAAATACCTCAACTGGAATTCCATCACCTCCACTAGCTTTGCTTGTAGTGATATTTCTAAGGCCCACTTGACTTCACATTCCAGGATGTCTGGCTCTAGGGGAGTTATCATATCATCGTGATTATCTGGGTCATGAAGATCTTTTTCGTATAGTTCTTCTGTGTATTCTTGCCACCTCTTCTTAATATCTTCAGCTTCTGTTAGGTCCCTACAATTTCTGTCCTTTATCGAGCCCATCTTTGCATAAAATGTTCCCTTAGTAACTAATTTTCTTGAAGAGATCTCTAATCTTTCCCACTCTATTGTTTTCCTCTTTTTTTTTCATTGATTACTGAGGAAGGCTTTCTTATCTCTCCTTGCTCTTCTTTGGAACTCTGCATTCAAATGGGTATTTCTTTCCTTTTCTCCTTTGCTTTTTGCTTCTCTTCTTTTCACAGCTATTTTTAAGGCCTCCTCAGACAGCCATTTTGCTTTTTTCATTTCTTTTTCTTGGGGATGGTCTCGATTCCTGTCTCCTGTACAGTGTCACAAACCTCCATCCATAGGTCATCAGGCCCTCTGTCTATCAGATCTCAGCGCATATATATGGAATTTAGAAAGATGGTAATGATGACTCTGTATGCAATACAGCAAAAAAGACAGAGAAGTAAAGAACAGACTTTTGGACTCTGTGGGAGAAGGCGAGGGTGGGATGGTTTGAGAAAATAGCATTGAAACCTGTATATTATTATATGTGAAATAGATCGCCAGTCCTGGTTCAATGCATGAGACAAGGTGCTCAAGGCTGGTGAACTGGGATGACCCTGAGGAATGGGATGGGGAGGGAAGTGGGAGGTGGGGTTCAGGATGGGGAACACATGTACACCCATGGCTGATTCATGTGAATGTATGGCAAAAACCACCACAATTTTTAAAAGTAATTAGCCTTCAATTAAAATTTTAAAAGTGTAGACATTAAAAAAAAAAACTATTCTAGCTCCGAAAGCAATTATCCTTCAATAAAAAAATAAATCAATTTAAAAAGATAACAACAAAAAAATATTAACCATTCTACCTAGGATTTCTAAATCTGAAAATGAAAATATTTTGTATTAATAATTATAACGCAAAACTAACTAGCATCTCTTCAATAAAATTATCAGTTGTCAGCAATTTCAAAAGGGTTAAATTTGGATGACACATATTTAAGGAGAATAAAAGTGAGTGTAAACTAAAAGCTATTAGAAATACATTTAAAATCTGAAATAATTTTATAAGATGGAAATATTCTTTCATAACAGTAAAATACATGTCTTCTCATGAGCATGTAAATGTATGAAAATATGCCGTTATGTAATATAGCATGCCATCAGTAACAGAAAGAATGTTAAGAAGATACAAATATTTCTAGCATGTATTCATTATTCATCAATTATTTCTGGAAGCCTACTACATACCAGGATCTGTTCCAGCTGCTTGAGTTAACAGCAGTGCACAAAACAAAGAACCTGCTTTCTCAGAACTAACTTTCTGGAGTGGGAGACAGACAATAAACATATCTGATAATTATAACTTTCATAAAAATAAAGCAGGATAATATGAAAGATAGTTCATTTTATAGGGTGATCAGGAAATGCCTCTCTCAAAAGAATAACATTAAGGACCTCAGTGAAGTGAGGGTCTGAACCAGGTGAAAATACAGGGAAAGAAACTTCCAGGGAGAAGGAATGTTGTTGTTTAGTCACTAACTCTTGTCTGACACTGTGACCCCATGGATTATAGCCCACCAGGCTCATCTGTCCATGGGATCCTCCAGGCAAGAATACTGGGGTGGTTGGCCATTTCCTACTGTACAGAATCTTCCCAGACCAGGGATGGAACCCATGTTGAAGGAATAGCACATTCAGAAGCCCTAGGGAGGGAATCAGCTTAGTAGTTCTAGCAAGACTGGTAGGATAGGAAACAGATAAAGTTAGACAATCTCACAAAGATAGGCTGACTGTGGGCAATGGTACTGAATTTCTTATTCATAGTTAGTAAAATGGGAAGCAGTTGGATAGTTGTGAGTAGAGTGAGATGATGTCCGTTATAGCTGAAAAGTCTACTCTATATGGAAGGGAAGGGTAGAAGCAATAAACCAGGCTAGAGCTGACAGTGACTTGCACCAACCTGCCAGCAGTTGAGAAGCTGATAGGATTTTACTGATCCATTGACTGTGAAGTATCAGAGGATGATGCCTCTACTTTTGTAATGGGAAACTAGATAATTGTTTGTAGGGCATGGGGATGATGGACAAAGGTTCAGTTTTACATGGTTCAGTTTGAGCTGCCTGACAAAACATCTTATGGCTTCCTGATAGCTCAGTTGGTGAAGAATCCACCTGCAATGCAGGGGACCCCAATTTGATCCCTGGGTCAAGAAGATCTGCTGGAGATGGGATAGACTACCCAATCCAGAATTCTTGGGCTTCCCTTGTGGCTCAGCTGGTAAAGAATCTGCCTGTAATGCGGGAGACGTGGATTGAATCCCTGGGTTGGGAAGATCTCCTGGAGAAGAGAAAGGCTACCCACTCCAGTATTCTGGCCTGGAGAATTCCATGGACTGTATAGTCCATGGAGTCACAAAGAGTTGGACACAACTGGGTGACTTTCACCACCACCAGATCAATTAAACATCTAAAGGGAGAAGGTGAGTAGGCAGTTGGACTTGGTTCTGGAAATTAGGGGAAAGACTGGAGCTATAGATATATTTTTGAGAGTCACCAATATATGTTGTTGCTGTTGTTCAGTCACTCAGTGGTGTCCACCTCTTTACAACCCCATGGACTGCAGCACGCCAGGCTTCCTTGTCCATCACCAACACCCAGAGCTTGCTCAATCTCATGTCCATTGAGTCAGTGATACCATCCAACCACCTTGTCTTCTGTTGCCTCCTTTTCTTCCTGCCTTTAATCTTTCCCAGCATTAGGGTCTTTCCCAATGAGTAGGTTCTTTGCATCAGGTGGCCAAATTATTGGAGCTTCAGGTTCAGCATCAGTTCTTCCATTGAATAATCAGGACTGATTTCCTATAGGATTGACTGGTTTTATCTCCTTTCAGTCCAAGGGACTCTCAAGAGTCTTTTCAAAAACATCAATTCTTCAGTGCTCAGCCTTCTTTATGCTTCAACTCTCACTCATAAATGACTAGTAGAAAAACCATAGCTTTAACTATGCAGACCTTTGTCGGCAAAGTAATGTCTCTGCTATTTAATATGCTGTCTAAGTTTGTCATAGATTTTCTTCCAAGGAGCAAGCATTTTCTAATTTCATGGCTGAAGTCACCATCTGCAGTGATTTTGGAGCCCAAGAAAACAAAGTCTGTCACGTCATGGTTTCCATTGTTTCCTCATCTATTTGCCATGAATTGATGGGACCAGATGCCACTATCTTCGTTTTTTGAATGCTGAGTTTTAAGCCAGCTTTTTCACTCTCCTCTTTCACCTTCATCAAGAGGTTCTTTAGTTCCTCTTCACTTTCTGCCATAAGGGTGGTTGGTGTCATCTGCATATCTGAGGTTACTGATATTTCTCCCTGCAATCTTGATTCCAGCTTATGATTCATCCAGCCCAGTATTTTGCATTTTGTACTCTGCATCTAAGTTAAATAAGCAGGGTGACAATATACAGTCTTGATGTACTCCTTTCCCAATTTGGAACCAGTCCATTGTTCCATGTCCAGTTCTAACTGTTGCTTCTTGACCTGCATACAGGTTTCTCAGGAGGCAGGTAAGGTGGTCTGGTATTCCCATCTCTTTAAGAATTTTCCACAGTTTGTTGTGATTCACACAGTCAAATGCTTTAGAGTAGTCATTGAAGCATAAGTAGATGTTTTTCTGGAATTCTCTTGCTTTTTCTATGATCCAACAGATGTTGGCAATTTGTTTTCTGGTTCCTCTGCTTTTTCTAAATCCAGCTTGAACATCTGGCAGTTCTCAGCTCATGTACTGTTGGAGCCTGGCTTGGAGAATTTTGAGCATTACTTTGCTAGCATGTGAGATGAGTACAATTGTGCAGTAGTTTGAACATTCTTTGGCATTGCCTTTCTTTGGGGTTGTAATGAAAACTGACCTTTTCTAGTCCTGTGGCCACTGCTGAGCTTTCCAAATTTGCTAGCATATTGAGTGCAGCACTTTCACAGCATCATCTTTTACGATTTGAAATATCTCAGCTGGAGTTCCAACACCTGCACCAACTTTGTTCATATCACCTCCACTAGCTTTGTTCGTAGTGATGCTTCCTATGGCCCACTTGACTTGCACTCCAGGATGTCTGGCTCTAGGTGAGTGATTATACCATCATGGTTATCTGGGTCATTAAGATAATTTTTAAAAAATTCTGTGTAATCTTGCCACCTCTTCTTAATATCTTTTGTTCCAGTTAGAGCCATACCATTTCTGTCCTTTATTGTGCCCATCTTTGCATAAAATTTTCCCTTGGTATCTCTAATTTTCTTGAGGCCTCTAGTCATCAGTATATATGTATATCTAAAGCCATAGGATTAATTAAAGTCACCTAAGGTATAGTGTGTGGCTTCCCTGGATGCTCAGTGGTAAAGATCTGCCTGCCAGTGTAGAAGATGCAAGTTCAGTCCCCGGGTTAGGAAGATCGCCTGGAGGAGAAAATGACAACCCATTCCAGTATTCTTGCTGGAAAAAAAATCCATGGACAAAGGAGTCTGGCAGGCTACAGCCCATAGGTAGCAAAGAATCTGACACTGAGCCATTGAGCACACACACCCACACAGGAGAGAGTGTAGATAAGATAAAGAGAAGAGGAGCAAGGACTGAGATATATGGGACCCTCCAATATATAGAGGCCAAAGCGATGAGAAGGTACCAACAAAAGGCACTAAAGGGAGGCCAAGGAAAAGAAAAGGAAACCCAAAATTTGTGGTGTCTCAGAAACCAAGTAAGGAAAATGCTTCAAGGATAAAGTGATATACAATGTCAAAAGCTGTCAATAAGTCTGACTTGTGGACACAGCTGGGGAAGGAGAGTGTGGGACGCATTGAGAGAGTAGCATACTGGAAACATACATTACCATGCATAAAATATACAGCTGGTGGGAATTTGCTCTATGATGCAAGGAGCTCAAATCTGATGCTCTGTGACAACCTAGAGGGGTGGGATTGGGTGGAAGGTGGGAGGGAGGTTCAAGAGAAAGGAGACATATGTATACCTAAGGCTGATTCATGTTGATGTATGGCAGAAACCAAAACAATATTGTAAAGCAATTATCCTTCATTTAAAAATAATTTAAATTTTTAAAGAAAGCTGTCAATAGGCCAAGTGAGATGAGGCCTGAGAATGGTCTAATAAGTTTGGCAAACTGAAAATAACTGGTAACATTGATAAGGGAATAAGTGGAATGTCTGGAGCAAAACAGATTAAAGTGGGTTCAGGAAAAAAATGGAAGGGTAAAAATTAGAGACAATGAGTATGGATAATTAATTCTCTTGAGACTTTTGCAATGAAAGAACATAAGGTGCTCTTGCTAGGAGGAAGTCACTCATTTCTTCCCTTTGAAGACATGAATGGAGAACATCTTACATAAAGGCTTGATACTGTTGTTACTTGGATTTTGGTCATACCTGCTTAGTAACAGTGAATGTTCTTATTTGAAGGATGCAGGTCAGAGTATTTTAGGATTGTATTGATCCTTATCAAAGCATACTATACCAAGGCAGAACATTTTTCAGAGACAATTAGAAACAATCACAGTTTAGTTTCACCAGTGATTATTTTAACAAATACTTCACGTCTGCTCAAATTGTTTTACTAAGGTATCTGCATCTTCTCACATTTCCAATGAAATATTATTTTTAAAAGCCTGCAGTTTTCCCAGACCATTGAACATCTTTACTTTCCATCTATGTGCAATCTGGGATTTCATTCTTTTTCTTCTAAATTTGTCTTCTGCAGCAAAAGTAACAACAAAAGAAACAACTTTATATTTTTATAAGGCAATTTAAAAATTTGGCTATTGGTCTAGAAATATGACTGAAGATCAGAATGAAGGCATATCAGAATTCTGGTTCTAGGGAACATAAAACCTATATGGTATTTTGAAAACTTTGAAAAAAAGGGATCAAATAATAAAACTATACAAACTCCCAAAGGGTTCCAGTAAGTGCATATCTTTAAGCAAGAAGATTTGTATTCTGGCTTAGATTGGCAATCTATTTGAAACTCAACATAGAGGGTCCTGTTTCATCATTCATGCTCTTGCTGTTTGTTTCTTCTCCCACAGATCTCTCATCTTCTTTCCTTATATTCTTCTTTTTCTACTTTCTCCCTCTTTTCCTCTTTCTTATTGATGTTTTCTCTTTTCCATTAGGTGGAAATAAATATATTTTTAAAATTTCTGGCTGTCCTTATTTTAAAAAAAACTATATACAGCATTCTCTCTTTGGGGCTTCCCTGGTAGCTCAGCTAGTAAAGAATCCACCTGCAATGCAGGAGACCCCGGTTTGATTCCTGGGTCAGGAAGATCTCCTGGAGAAGGGATAAGCTACCCACTCAAAAATTCCTGGGCTTCCCTGATGCCTCAGATGGTAAAGTATCGTGGACGTCACGTCCTTTGGACCCAAACTAGAGACGCAACCGTTCTAGGAGATCTCCTCCCGTACCGTTGGGTGAGGTCTTAAGGACGGACCTCTTAGGGGTACCCGTCTCCACGGACCGTCCGGTGTCAGGTAAACCAACGTTTCTCATTCTGATTCGTTGATACGTGTCGTGTAAGAGAAAAGAATTATATAAAAGGAATTAAGAAACCGAAGTCTTATAAAAGGTTCGTAATGAACTTTTAATCCGGTCAAAACATTGGAACATTCAAATGAAAAATTTTCACAAATACTGGTTTTTTAAATAAAAAATGAACATACACCCGTCTGGAAATAACAAAAAGTGACCCGACTGACGGGAAGTATTTTTGCTTAAAGGACGAAATTCTCCTGACCAAGAAATAGACGAATTTTCGAGATTTAAGTGAAGTATTAAAATTCACCATTTAGACGGATGAATGGGTAAAAGAGTGACAAAAACTATCGACGAAAACTCGTAGCCAATCTGTTACAAATAATTTACTGAAGTCTCAGAAGAGTAGTTTTATCTTGGGGTCTCACAGATAAAAATACCGGACACGCAAACTAACGAGATAACCACGACTGTACCAGTATCCATAGGTAGGTCTAGAAGTAAAGTGTCTGTAAAGGATTCGTAAGTAGAAACGTGAGTTCCGATGTCTATACTTTTACTGGATCTGTGTCTCAAGGGACGGTAGTTCAAATGACTTCCTCTCGTTTTTTCTTTTTGTTTTGTTTGTTGTGTCATTGAGTTTTGTGTGAATAGTCTTACCGGTTTTAAATCCTGTGACTACTGTTATTATTTACGACTATTCCGACACTTCGTTGTTCTTGTGAGTAAGTAACGACCATCCTTACGTTTTACCATGTTGGTGAAACCTTCTATTAAACCGTTAAAAAGTGTTTTGATTTGTTTGATAATGGTATACTAGGTCGTCAGTACGAGGAACCAATAAATGGTTTTCCTCGACTTTTAAATACACGTGTGTTTTTGGATGTATGTTTATAAATATCGTCAAAATAAGTGTTGACGTTTTTGAACCTTCGTTGGTTCTACAGTGAGTCAAGTAAGTACGTTTCCCGTTGTAAATTTACTACATCGTGAAGGGAACCGACCTCAGAGGTTGGTCTATAGACCCCTTTTGTAGTATGACTGGGTAGAGTGGGTATTTATAATATTAGTGTTTTACGACTTTATCTTTGAAAAGTGTCACTGTTTTATGTTACACTGTTGTCAAGTCATAAGGAGGAACTCCGGAAGTTTCAGGAATAACAAGATTTATTTACGGTCTCTTACGAGAGACCGGTAAACCTCTAAGACGATTATATTCTTTGAATGTCCATGGTATCGGGAGAGGGGAGGTGGTACTCGACGACAACGGTGTCAAAAGACTTACTACAAGACTACCACATACGTGTATAAAAATCAGGTTACGACAAAGTGGAAAAAGTATACAACTGTCGAGTAGGTGTACGAAACAAATAAGAGTCTTACGGGACTTCAAGTTTAAGAGTTACTTAGTCATGATTAAGGTTATTATTACATGTGTGTTCTTCCTGCCAAAGTGCCAGATAAATAAAATGGCTGATTCCAAAGACAGAGAGTAATCACACATACCTAGAGAAAATAACTATTTGTAGTAGAATCAAACCTAGAAAAAGCATGGCTTTCCCTTCCTTTGATGAGCCATCCGTGGGAGTGTTAGAATGACCAGTGCCTTCTACCCTCCAACCCTGTTTCATTCCTTAGAAATGGGCAGTTGGCTCTTCAGGAATCCCTAGGCCCTGTTGATTCTCTTGGTTGTTGTTTAGTCGCTCAGTCATATCTGACAATTTGCGACCCCATAGACTGTAGCCCACCAGGCTCCTCTTTCCATGGAATTCTCCAGGCAAGAAATACTGGAGTGGGTTGTCATCTCCTACTCCAGGGGGATCTTCCTGACCAAGGGAGTGAACCTGGGTGTCCTGCACTGGCAGCCAGATTCTTTATCAGTGAGCCACCAAGGAAGCCCCAATTCTCTTGATATTTACTAACAAAAGAATGATACACACACACACACACACACACACACACACACACACATATATTTATTTATTTACACACAAAAAACATACTTGGCTTCTACCATCTATCACCATGGCTTATATGCAGATGAGAAAACAGGCCAGAGAAGTTAACTGATTTTCCCATAATCCCCTTTCACTCTAGCTTACATTTTAAGTACTGTCACTGTGATGATTTTTCAGCTTTGTAACAATTGGATTGTTTTTTCCAAATCCATTTGGCAGACTTTGCCTTCTTCCTTTCTTTGTTAAATCTAGATTAGCTCCCATACCCTCAAACTAAAACTGCCCCTCTGCCTGTTTGTCCTAACTTCCTAAGAAAATTCCAACCAATAAAGTGAGTCCAACTTTCAGGCTTTCTCTGGGCCCATACCTGAGAAGGTGAGTGCTGAAAGAATAAGTCTCACAATAGATTAGTTCCATGATAAAGTTATAATATTCAATTTTAAAGGAACCCACAATACTGCTCAGAAACACTATTATATGCCTCTGTTTAGCTTTATTCCATTCTTGACAATAATTATAAACTTCTTCCAATATCTTCCATCCTCTCATTTCCTCTCCCTTGATCTCAACACATGACTTTGTCTCTTTAAAAGCAAAATTGAATAAGGACCTATTGGATAGCACAGGAAACCCTTCTCAATGCTCTATAATGATCTATATTGGAAAAGAATCTTAAAAAGTGAATATATGTATATGTATAACTGACACACTTTGCTGTACACCTGATACCAACACAACATTGTTAATCAATTATACTCTAATAAAAATTTTAACAAATAAATAAAAACAAAATTGAAACTATTGTATGGAGATTCCCTCATTTTCTTGATTCCACATTTTCCCCATATCTTCTCTTCCTTCTCTACTGTTATAAAAAAAAAAAGAGTATATTCCCTACTAAGGTAAAACTGTTCATGTGTGTTTCAGACTCCAACTTTGATCGCATTATCAGGGTCCTTATAATTTAATATTTTCTTTTCTCCTATATCTTCACAGAAGGGATGGAAAACAACTTCAGTATTCTTGACTCAAGAATCCCATGAACAGTATAAAAAGGCCAAGGATATGACACCAGAAGATGAGCCCTGTATGTGGGTAAGTGTCCAATAAGCCAATGGGCAAGAGTGGAGAAATGGCTCCAGAAATAATAAACAGGCTGGGCCAAAGCAGAAATGATGCTCAGCTATGGATGTGCCTGGTGGTGAACATCTGATACAAAGACAGGCACAATAAAGCACAGAAATGGTATGGACCTAACAGAAGCAGAAGATATTAAGAAGAGGTGACAAGAATACACAGAAGTACTATACAAAAATATCTTCATGACCCAGATAACGATGATGGTGTGGTCACTCACTTAGAGCCAGATCCTGGAATGCGAAGTACAGGGGGCCTTAGGAAGCATCACTACAAACAAACCTAGTGGAGGTAATGGAATTCCAGTTGAGCTATTTAAGATGATCATCTTTTAAGATGATGCTGTGAAAGTGGCTGCACTCAATATGTTAGCAAATTTGGAACACTCAGCAGTAGCCACAGGACTGGAAAAGGTCATTTTTCATTCCAATCCCAAAGAATGGCAATGTCAAAGAATATTCAACCTATCCCACATCTGCAATCATCTCACATGCTAGCAAAGTAATGCTCAAAATTCTCCAAGCCAGGGTTCAACAGTACGTGAACCACAAACTTCCAAATGTTCAAGCTGGATTTAGAAAAGGCAGAGGAACCAGAGATCAAATTGCCAACATTTGTTGGATCATAGAAAAAGCAAGAGAATTCCAGAAAAACATCTTCTTCTGCTTTATTGACTATGCCAAAGTCTTTGTGTGGATCACAACAAACTGGAAAATTCTTAAAGAGATAGGAATACCAGACCACCTTATCTGCCTTCTGAGAAATCTGTATACAGGTCAAGAAGCAACAGTTAGAACTGGACATGGAACAACAGACTGGTTCATAATTGGAGAAGAATTGTGTTAAGGTTGAATATTGGCACCCTGCTTATTTAACTTATATGCAGAGTACATCACGCAAAATGCCCAGCTGGATGAAGCACAAGTTGGAATCAAGATTGCTGGGAGAAATTTCAATAACCTCAGGTACACAGATGACACCATCCTTATGGCAGAAAGTGAAAAAGAACTACAGAGCCTTTTGATGAAAGTGAAAGAGGAGCGTGAAAAAGCTGGCTTAAAACTCAGCACTCGGAAAACTAAGATCATGGCAACTGGTCCCATCACTTCATGGCAAATAGATGAGGAACAATGGAAACAGTGAGAGACTTTATTTTGGGGGGCGGCAAAATCACAGGAGGCCTGGCGTGCTGTGATTCATGGGGTCTCAAAGAGTTGGACATGACTGAGTGACTAAACTGACTGAAAATCACTGCAGATGGTAACTACAACCATGAAATTAAAAGACGCTTGCTCCTTGGAGAAAAGGTATGACCAACCTAGAAAGTGAAAGAAAGAAAGAAAGTGAAGTCACTCACTCGTGTGTGACTCATTATAACCCCACGGTCTGTAGCCTGCCAGGCTCCTCTGTCCATGGTCTTTTCCAGGCAAGAGTACTGTAGTGGGTTGCCAGTTCCTTCTCCAAAGGATCTTTCCAACCCAGGGATCAAACCCAGGTCTCCCACACTGTAGGCAGACACTTTCCCGTCTGATCCAACAGGGAAGTGATGACCAACCTAGACAGCATATTAAAAAGCAGAGACATTACTTTGCCAATAAAGGTCTGCATAGTTAAAAGCTATGGTTTTTCTAGTAGTCGTGTATGGGTGTGAGAATTGAACCATAAAGAAGGCTGAGCACTGAAGAATTGATGCTTTTGAACTGCAGTGTTGGAGAAGACTCTTGAGAGTCTCTTGGACATTAAGGAGATCTAACCAGTCCATCCTAAAGGAAATCAGTCCCAAATATTCATTGGAAGGACTGATGCTGAAGCTGAAACTCCAATACTTTGCCACTTGATGAGAAGAAAAGAACTGACTCACTGGAAAAGACCCTCTTGCGGGGAATGATTGAAGGCAGGAAGAGAAGGGGACAACAGAGGATGAGATGGTTGGATAGCATCACAGACTCAATGGACATGAATTTGAACAAGCTCCAGGAGTTGGTGAAAGACAGGGAAACCTGCTGTGCTGCAGTCCATGGGGTCCCAAAGAGTCGGATATGACTGAGCAACTGAACTGAACTGGTGGTGAAAGTAAAGTCTGATGCTGTAAAGAAGAATATTGCATTGGAACCTAAAGTGTTAGGTCCATGAATCAAGAGAAATTTGACGTGGTCAAGCAGGAGATGCCAAGCATGAACATAGACATTTTAGGAATCAGTGAACTAAAATTTATGGGTGGGTGAATTTAAATAAGACAATTTTTATATCTATGGCTGTGGGCAAGAATCCCTTAGAAGAATGGAATAGTCCTCATAGTCAACAACAGAGTCCAAAATGCAGTACTTGGGTAATCTCAAAAATGACAGAATGATCTCAGTTAGTTTCCAAGGCAAATCATTCAACATCACAAGAATCCAACTCTATGTCACAACCACTAATGCCAAAGAAGCTGACGTTGAGCAGTTCTGTGAAGATCTACAAGACTTTCTAGAACTAATACCAAATAAAGATGTCCTTTTCATCATACAGGACTGGAATGCAAAAGTAGGAAGTCAAGAGATACCCGGAGTAACACGCAAGTTTGGCCTTGGAGTACAAAATGAAGCAGGGCAAAGGCTAAGATTTTTGTCAAAAGAACACACTAGTCATAGTAAACACCCTCTTCCAACAACACAAGAGACCACTCTACACATGGACATCACAAGATGGTTAATACCAAAATCAAATGGATTATATTCTTTGCAGTCAAAGATGAAGAAGCTCTATACAGCAAAAACAAGACTTGGAGCTGACTGTGGCTCATATCATCAGCTCCTTATTGCAAAATTCAGGCTTAAAATGAAGAAAGTAGGGAAAACCACTAGACCATTCAGATATCAAATCCTTTACAATTACACAGTGGAGGTGACAAACCAATTCATGACATTAGATCTGGTAGACAGAGTGATTGAAGAACTATGGACAGAGGTTCATAACATTGTACAGGAGGTGATGACCAAAACCATCCCCAAGAAAAAAAAAATGCAAGAAGGCAAAATGTTTGTCTGAGGAGGCCTTACAAATAGCTGAGAAAAGAAGAGAAGTGAGAATCAAAGGAGAAAGGGAAAGATAAACCCAAACCCAACTGAATGCAGAGTTCCAGAGAATAGCAGGGAGAGATAAGAAAGTCTTAAGTGAATAATGCAAAGAAATAAAGGAAAACAAAAGAATGGGAAAGACTAGAGATCTCTTCAAGAAAATTAGAGATACCAAGGGAACATTTCATGCAAAGATGGGCACAATAAGGACAGAAATGGTATGGGCCTAACAACAACAACAAAAAAGAGATTAAGAAGAGGTGACAAGAATACACAGAAGCTGTTGCTGCTAAGTCACTTCAGTTGTGTCCGACTCTGTGCAACCCCATGGACTGCAGCCACCCAGGTTCCTCTGTCCATGGGATTTTCCAGGCAAGAGTACTGGAGTGGGTTGCCATTGCCTTCTCCTGTAACCGAGTCATGATGCTCAGTTGGTCTCCATCCCATGCCGGGCAGTGCCGCCTCCTTCTGGGCTTGGACAGGGGCGGGCAGGAGCCGGCACCTGAGGAGGCAGGATGCAGGTTGAGGGAGCTCACTGATTTAAAACGACAGAGGCTGAAAAGGTCTTAATGACCCAGTTAACCATGATAGGTTGGTTAGTCAACTACCTAGAGCCAGATATCCTGGAGTGCAAAGTCAAGTGGGTCTTATGAAGCATCACTATGGACAAAGCTAGTGGAGGTGATGAAATTCCAGTTGAGCTATTTCAAATCCTGAAAGATGATGCTGTGAAAGTGCTGCACTCAGTATGCCAACAAATTTGGAAAACTCAGCAGTGGCCACAGGACTAGAAAAGGTCATTCAAATCCCAAAGGAAAGCAATGCCAAAGAATGTTCAAACTACTGTACTGTTGAACTCATTTCACATGCTAGCAAGGTAATGCTCAAATTCCTTCAAGCTAGGCTTCAACAGTGACCTGATAACTTTCAGATGTTCAAGCTGGATTTAGAAAAGACAGAGGAACCAGAGATCAAATTGCCAACATCTGGTGGATCATCAAAAAAGCAAGGGAATTCCAAACAAATATCTTCTACTTCATTGACAACTTTAAAACCTTTGACTGTGTGGATCACAACAAATTGTAGAAAATTCTTAAAGAAATGGGAATACCAGACCATCTTACCTGTCTGCTGAGAAACCTGTATGCAGGACAAGAAGCAACAGTAAGAACCGGACATAGAATAATGAACTGGTTCATAACTGGGGAAGAAATACGTCAAGGCTGTGTACTGTCACCCTGCTTATTTACCTTATATGCAAAGTTCATCATGCAAAATGCCAGGCTGGATGAATCACTAGCTGGATCGAGATTGCTGGGAGAAATATCAACAACTTCTGATATGCAGATGACACCACCCTAATGGTGAAAAGTGAAGAGGAACTAAAGAACCTTTTGGTGAAGGTGAATGAGGGGAGTGAAAAACCTGGTTTAAAATTCAGCATTCAAAAAACTAAGATCATGGCAGCTGGTCCCATCATTTCATGGCAAATGGATGGGGAAAAAGTGGAAACAATGGCAAATTTTATTTTCCTGGGCTCCAAAGTCACTGCAGACACTTGATGCAGCCATGAAAATAAAAGACACTTGCTCCTTAGAACGAAAGTTATGACAAACCTAGATAGCGTATTAAAAAGCAGAGACATCACTTTGGCAACAAAGTTCCATATAGTTAAAACTATGGTTTTTCCAGTAGTCATGTACAGTGTGAATTTTGACCATAAAGAAGACTGAGGGCTGAAGAATTAATGTTTTCAAACTGTGGTGCTGGAGAAGACTCTTAAGAGTTCCTTGGACAGCAAGAGTCATGTCTGATTCTTTGTGACCCGGTATACTATGCAGTCCATGGAATTCTCTAGGCCAGAATACTGGAGTGGGTAGCCTTTCCCTTCTCTAGGGGATCTTCCCAGAAACAGGAATCATCCTAGATTCCTTTCTTTCATTTATCTTCAACCATGATCTCCTTCTCTAATTATTATACCTTTGTGACCCATCCATATCATTCCATCTTCACTGTCATGACCCTAATCCTAACCATCACCATTCCTTGACTGATGAAGTACAATTACATCCTGACTGTCTCTTATACACATCTAGATGTGTATAAGAGACAGATACTATGCAGTCCATGGAATTCTCTAGGCCAGAATACTGGAGTGGGTAGCCTTTCCCTTCTCTAGGGGATCTTCCCAACCCAGGTATTGAATCCAGGTCTCCCCCATTGCAGGCAGATTCTTTACCAGCTGAGCCACAGGGAAGGTGATCTAGCCAGTCATTCCTAAAAAGGTCAACCCTGAATATTCATTGGAAGGACTGATGCTGAAGCTGAAGCTCCAATACTTTGGCCACATGATGTGAAGATCTAACTCATCGGAAAAGACTCATGCTGGGAAAGATTGCAGGCAGGAGAAGAAGGGGGCGACAGATGTTGGATGGCATCATCAACTCAATGGACATGAGTTTGAGCAAATTCCAGGAGGTACTGGAGGACAGAGGAGCCTGATGTGCTGCAGTCCATGGTGTCCCAAGAGCCAGACATGACTTAGCAGCTGAACAACAACTACGTATATCTTCAATATACATGAGATGTGTGTACAAATACATAAATATCAGTTCTATATATACATTAGCATTAAAATATCCTATTTCTCCCCAAACTTAAAAAAAAAAAAAACTATCTTGCCCATATATTTGTCTCCACCTACTGCTGCAATTCTCCAATCTTCTTCACAGTCAAATTTCTAGGAAGAGTTGTCTATCTTTGCTCTTTTCACACCTCCCACTCACTCTTTACCACTCCATTTCCTACTGGCTTCTTCCACCAATCCATGACCTTCCTGAAACAGGTTTCCCTAAGAATAACTAGTGGCCTTCATGTGACTGAATCCAATCAATCTTTTTTTAGCCCAATCTTAGTGGAATTCACCTGTTAACCACCATCCTTCTTGAAACAGAGTTCCCTTGGCTTTTCTCACAGCATTGTCCCAGTTTTCCTTCTACCTCTCTGGCTACACTTTTCATTTCATAAAGGCTTCCCTGGTGGCTCAGACGATAAAGCGTCTGCCCGCAATGCGGGAGACCCGAGCTCGATTCCTGGGTCGGGAAGATCCCCTGGAGAAGGAAATGGCAATCCACTCCAGCACTCTTGCCTGGAAAATCCCATGGACGGAGGAGCCTGATAGGCTGCAGTCCATGGGGTCGCGAAGAGTCGGACACGACTGAGCGACTTCACTTCACTTCACTTCACACTTTACTTATCCTAATATTAAATGAAGTTCTTTGAAACCCTCATCTCTTTGAGTCTATGTTCTCCCTAGGAAAATTTATCCACTCCCTAGCTTCCATTACCATCTATATGCTAATGACTTTCAAACATTTATCTCTCACTCAAGCTACTGTTCCTGTTCTGAGCACCAGACCTGTATATCTAATTGTTTTCTCAAAATTGCACACTTAGAAGTCTCAAACACAATGCAAATGCAAAATATCAAAATCTCAATCTTCCAACTGAAAAGGAGTCCTTTTGCCAGATGTGTAGTAGTTTCAAGGTGTCAAGGTGTAGTAGTCCCATATCACTAACTGGCAGTGGAATTTATTCAACATTATAACCAGAAATCAAAGAATTGACACCTAATCAAAGAGTAAACACCTAATATCTACATCTCACATCTAACCCATAATCATTTAGTCCATTTTTCAAACATCCTGTGAAATTACTTGAATCTGTCTCCCTCCCATACTAGTTCAAATCATCATCATAATTTGCCTGGACTCTTCTTATAACAACTTCTTAATACATGTCCCTGAATTTACTGTGGCACCACCCTATTTCCACACTGTAAGCTAAGTGCCTTTCTTCTGTTTTCCAAATGTAAATATGATTATTCAACTTCCTTACTAAAAATTCTTCATGGCTTCCTTTTGGAATAAAGATAAAAATATTTGACTTGAATCTCAAGGTCCTAAGTATTGTGATGTCTGACTACTTTTACAGATGCCTTTTATACATTCTTCTATATTGTGCTCTGGGCTGTCACTACAGGGCCGGTGCACTTATTATTCCATCTTCCTGGAATATTTGTCTCTTTCTATCTCCCTTGAACTAGTTCACTTCTACTCATATTATTTTCTCCATTTTGCATGAGAAAATGAGACATAGAAAGGTTAAATTACTGGTCCAAGATTACCTAGATAGTAAGTAGGAAGATAGTAAGTACAAGGCAATTGGACTTCCCTGTAGCTCAGTCGATAAAAAATCTGCCTGCAGTGAAGGAGACCTGGGTTCATTCCCTCAGTTGGGAAGATCCCCTGGAGAAAGAAATAGCAACCCACTCCAGTGCCCTTGCCTGGAAAAATCTCATGGACAGAGGAGCCTAGTGGGCTGCAGTCCATGGGGTCGCAAAGAGTCAGACATGACTGAGCAACTAACATTTACTTACTTACTTAAGTAGGAAGAAGCAGTATTCCAGCCGAATCAGTCTGATTCTAGAAACAATCCTTTTGATTCATAAAACACTGACACTGGAACCTTTCCTTCAAAGTAGTTAGAATTTAAAATTATACATTTATAATTGTGACTGTTTGAGTAGGGTCCATCAATTCTGGTTATTGTAAAGTCCACGAGAGCAGAAACTGCTTCTGATTTTGTATTAGTATGAGGCCTGTCACATGGTAGGCAATAAATGTCTGCTGAATGAGTGAATGAACTGATATGAATTTGACTATGAACTAGTTATTTCCAAAGACCCTCTAATTTTGGAAAACTGACAGACTCCTGATCCAAAACAAAGTTTCCATGCTCTATCACAGTGCCTGATACTTCTACATAAGTCACCAATATTTTTAACTCATGTAAATAACAAATACAGGTTTGATAAACCTGTACTTATCAAAGAAAGGCATGGAGAAGGAAGTATATCTTTCCTAGAACACTGATAAATTCCATTTATGAAGATTTTCTTAAAATATCCAAATAACCCTTCAGTACATGATTTCAAAACACAAACAGATGATGCAGTTCAGTTGTCTCTGTTTCAAAGAACGTGAATACACATGGGGATTATAAATATTCAAAACACTAATGCAACTTATCATCAATTTCCTTTTCTCTATTTCCAGTACCAAATGACAGTATGACTTCCCAAGTAGTGTCCTAAATCAGAAACAGGAATCATCCTAGATTCCTTTCTTTCATTTATCTTCAACCATGATCTCCTTCTCTAATTATTATACCTTTGTGACCCATCCATATCATTCCATCTTCACTGTCATGACCCTAATCCTAACCATCACCATTCCTTGACTGATGAAGTACAATTACATCCTGATACATTTTAACCCATACAATATGTCAGATTCAAGCAATCTTCAAAGCTGTAGCCAGTGTGACCTTTTCAAAACACAAATACATCCATTCAAACTCCTTCACTGGCTTCCCATTGCTCTACAGGTCAGTTTATATTTATTTACTTATTTCTTTTTTTTTTTTTTACTTTACAGTCATTTTATAATAGCTCACAATTCAATGCTGCTTATAGTGTGCTCAGTGCTTTTATAAGCACTTCACTGTATTAATTCACTTAATCCTGACCATGGCATTATGAAATAGGTAATGATGTCATCCTATTTTACCAATAAGGAAACTGAGGCACAGACAAGCTAAATGATTATCCCAAGGTCCCATAGGTAGTAATGAATGGAGACAGATTCAAAGGCAAGCAAGTATCATTCCAGAGTTTGTGCCTTAATCTCTATGCAGCATTGCCTCTCATAAAATAACGTATAAACTCTTTAACATAGTAATCAATACTTCTTATTATCCGGATCTTATTAACATTTTCAGTCTCATCTCCTACTTATAGATCTTGAAAAGTAGAGTCTTGTATCTTTAAGCTGTTGGTTATGCAGGTCCCCTGATACCAATTCTGTTTTACCTAGCCTAATCATTGATTAACCCTAGTCACTGAGATTTAGCTCAAGTAACACTTACTTCTGGGCTTTCCAGGTGGCTCAGTTGTTTAAGAATCTGCCAGCAATGTGGGAGACACAAGTTTGATCCCTGGGTCAGGAAGATCCCCTGGAGGAGAGCATGGCAACCCACTCCAGTATTCTTGCTTGGAGAACACAATGGGACAGAGGAGCCTGGTGGGCTCCATAGGGTCCATAGGGTCGGGCTCCATAGGGTCCATAGGGTCACAAAGAATCAGACATGACTGAAGTAACTAAACATGCAGGCATGCATAGCACTTAACTTCTATAAGCTTTCTGCACTCCCTCTTCCCAGACTGAATTTTGTAAGTCTCCTCTGTACTCTCTACTGAAATATTAGGGAATGAAATTCTGCAGTATGTTAAAAGGCACTCACAATTTAGTGAAGGGAGAATCTCATAAACAGACAAGTATTGCCAATATATTTTGGGATAATTATTTGTATTTTGGTCTAAGCTTTTTCACTTCTCCCTACAATTTCAAGAAGATAGTTGAGCCTTTTTATTCTTCTTTACCTCACCCAAGGAGATCCCTAATCCCCAGTTTCCAGGACTGAAATTTGAAGTTTTCCAAACAGACTTTCCTTCATGGCTTCTGTATTCCCAAAACCCAAGCTCACTGGAGAGATCATGCTTGAAGGTACCAATGCAGGTCTCTGGAAGATGATAGAATTTCTTTTAGGATATTCAAGAAAGAAAGGGACATACACTTTAGACAAAAAGAAGTCATGGCTCTGATAGGGTTTAGAGGTGGCAAAGAGAACAGAAGAACTCAACATTCAATAGTGGCAGCCAAGGAAGGGCAAAAGCTCAGAGAAATTGTAATGAGTGTGCTGGGCTCTAGACACAGGGGACTCAATCCCAGCAATCATCCAGTCCCCTAAGCATGATACAGAAGCAGCAGCAGCAAACCAAAAATGACCATACCTGACAGAGACAAAATGGTATATCAGAGACTATATCATAGAGTTGACAGAAAATTACTGATTAGTGACCAAAAGGACTTCACTGGTAGTGTGGTGTTGCCTAAGGTTTCAGCATGTTTGCTTGAGCCAGTAGGAGGTTTAAGTATTGACTGAAATTGCATATTTTATTTTTCTGGCAGAATGTTGAATACAAGGGAACTGAACATATTTAAATGTGAAATTTCTTACATAAACACATTTGTGGACTATTTCATGATGCTAACTTCAATTAAAAGTAAAGATATACCCATTTGAATGCAGAGTTCCAAAGAAGAGCAAGGAGAGACAAAAAAGCACTTCTCAGTGATCAATGCAAAGAAATAGAGGAAAAGAACAGAGTGGGAAAGACTAGAGATCTCTTCAAGAAAATCAGAGATATAAAGGGAAATTTTCATGCAAAGATGGGCACAAAAAAGGACAGAAATGGTATGGACCTAACAGAAGCAGAAGATATTCAGAAGAGGTGGCAAGAATACACAGAAGAACAACACAAAAAAGATCTTCATGACCCAGAAAACCACGATGGTGTGATCACTGACCTAGAGCCAGACATCCTGGAATGCAAAATCAAATGAGTCTTAGGACGCATCACTATGAACAAAGCTAGTGGAAGTGATGGAATTCCAGTTGAGCTATTTCAAATCCTAAAAGATGATGCTGTGAAAGTGCTGCACTCAATATGCCAGCCGGGGAAGGCAATGGCACCCCACCCCAGTACTCTTGCCTGGAAAATCCAATGGACGGAGTAGCCTGGTGGGCTGCAGTCCATGGGGTCACTAACAGTCGGACAGACTGAGCGACTTCACTTTCACTTTTCTCTTTCATGCATTGGAGAAGGAAATGGCAACCCACTCCAGTATTCTTGCCTGGAGAATCCCAGGGATGGGGGAGCCTGGTGGGCTGCCGTCTATGGGGTC
>SJYX01003215.1:21227-44881 GCA_006410675.1 Oreotragus oreotragus
GAGTCAGACACGACTGAAGTGACTTAGCAGCAGCAGCAGCAATATGCCAGCAAATTTGGAAAACTCAGCAGTGGCCACAGGACTGGAAAAGGTCAGTTTTCATGCCAATCCCAAGGAAAGGCAATGGCAAAGAATGCTCAAAGTACCACACAATTGCACTCATCTCACACGCTAGCAAAGTAATGCTCAAAATTCTCTAAGCCAGGCTGCAACAGTACGTGAACCGTGAACTTCCAGATTTTCAAGCTGGTTTTACAAAGGCAGAGGAACCAAAGATCAAATTGCCAACATCTGTTGGATCATCAAAAAAGCAAGAGAGTTCTAGACAAACACCTATTTCTGCTTTACTGATTATGCCCAAGCCTTTGACTGTATGGATCACAACAAACTGTGGAAAATTCTTAAAGAGATGGGAATACCAGACCACCTTACTTGCCTCCTGAGAAATCTGTATGCAGCTCAGGAAGCAACAGTTAGAACTGGACATGGAACAACAGACTGGTTCATAACTGGGAAAAGAGTACATCAAGGCTGTATATTGTCACCCTGTTCATTTAACTTATATGTAGAGTACATCATGAGAAATGCTGGGCTGGAGGAAGCACAAGCTGGAATCAAGATTGTCAGGAGAAACATCAATAACCTCAGATAGGCAGATGACACCATCTTTATGGCAGAAAGTGAAGAAGAACTAAAGAGCCTCTTGATGAAAGTGAAAGAGGAGAGTGAAAAAGTTGGCTTAAAGCTCAACATTCAGAAAACTAAGATCATGGCATCTGGTCCCATCACTTTATGGCAAATAAATGGGGAAACACTGGAAACAGTGGCTGACTTTATTTCGGGGGGCTCAAAAGTCACTGCAGATGGTGACTGTCACCATGAAATTAAAAGACTTTTGCTCCTTGGAAGAAAAGTTATGACCAACCTAGACAGCATATTAAAAAGCAGAGACATTACTTTGCCACCAAAGTCTGTCTAGTCAAGGCTATGGTTTTTCCAGTAGTCATACATGGATGTGAGAGTTGGACTATAAAGAAAGCTGAGCACCGAAGAATTGATGCTTTTGAACTGTGGTGTTGGAGAAGACTCTTGAGAGTCCCTTGGAGAGATCCAACCAGTCCATCCTAAAGGAAATCAGTTCTGAATATTCATTGGAAGGACTGATGTTGAAGCTGAAACTCCAATACTTTGGCTACCTGATGGGAAAAGACCCTGCTGCCAGAAAAGATTGAAGGTGGGAAGAGAAGGGGACAACAGAGGATGAGATGGTTGTATGGCATCACTGACTCAATGGACATGAGTTTGAGTAGACTCCGGGAGTTGGTGATGGACAGGAAGGCCTGACATGGCCATGGAGTCACAAAGAGTCAGACACGACTGAGCAACCGAACTGAATTAAACTGAACTTCAATTATAATGAAGTAAAGTTAAAGTCATGTCTGACTCTTTGTGACCCCATGGACCCTAGCCTGCCAGGCTCTTCTGTCCATGGGATTCTCCAGGCCAAAATACTGGAGTGGGTAGTCGTTCCATTCTCCAGGGGATCTTCCCAACCCAGGGATCAAACCTGAGTCTCCTGCATTGCAGGTGAATTCTTTACCAACTAAGCCACCAGGGAAGCCCCAATTATAATAAGGTGTGATAAGTTTCAAGAGAGAGGCAAGCACTTAGGAGCACAGAGGACTGGCACATAATCTAGTCTGGGTGTGGTGGAGTCAAGTAAGTGTCCTTACAGGAATATGTATCTAAACATCCTCATAGATAAGGAGTAGGTGTGTGCCTGGGGGATTTGAGGAAAGGATTTCTCTTCAATGGTAACTGATGAAGCAAAAGCAAGGAAGTGAGAAATCCTAATGAATTCATGGATCTATTATGCAAGTGGTTTGCTTTGGCTGCAGTATACTGGTACATTCCCAAGTGGTGCAGTGGTAAAGAATCTGCTTTCCAATGCAGGAGATGTAAGAGACTCGGGTTCAATCCCTGGGTTGGGAAGATCCCCTGGGGCAGGAAATGGCACCCCACTCCAGCATTCTTACCTGGGAAATTCCATGAACAGCTGATACATAAGCATGACTTCTGAGTCCTGTTAAGACTTTGGACTTAATCTGATGGTAATAAATGGTACTGACAGGAGAAACTGATAATCACTGACCTTAGTGAAGCAGAAGATTGAATGTTGAAAAAGCATTCAACAGCCAAGAGCCTCACATGTCAATGAAGGAAACGCATGGGGCAAGCAAGACAAGAACTGAAATGCAACTGCTGTACTTGGAAATAAGAAGCAATTAGTGATCATGGTTGGAGAAGACAATGGCAAGCCACTCCAGTACTCTTGCCTAGAAAATGTCGTAGACAGAAGAGCTTGGTAGGCTGTAGTCCGTGGGGTCACTACTAGTCAGACACGACTGAGCAACTTCACTTTCACTTTTCACTTTCACACATTGGAGAAGGAAATGACAACCCATTCCAGTGTTCTTGCCTGGAGAAACCCAGGGACGGCGGAGCCTGGTGGGCTGCCGTCTCTGGGGTCGCACAGAGTCGGACATGACTGAAGCGACTTAGCAGCAGCAGCAGCAGCAGTGACCACGGTAAAGGCAGTTATACGTGTGGACCCATTATTGAAGTTTGGTTGTACAAAGAAGGGTCAAGAAATGGTCTTTTCCCCCCTTTTGCTAAGAAAAGAACGCACAGAGAGGAAAAGGTTAAAAATACAGAAGAGAAAGGTGATAATTATACAAAAAGATCCCTGAAATAGCAAGAGGAAGGTATGGAATCAAAAACAAAGGCAGAGAGACTGAACTTGGATTGATAGAGGGCTAGTTTTTCCTCAGACAAAAGCATGGATGAAGATGCAAATCAATGTATGTATAAAAGACGATGAGGTAGGTGGAGGAGAGGTTCAGACACACCTGGTGGCTCTTATTTTCTATGTTTAATAGGACCCAAATCCACCTCTTGAGAATAAATGTGCAGTAGCTGAGTAGGAGACTTAAGAGAAATGACCATTTGCAACAGCCAACAAGGAGGGCATAAAAGAGCTGAAGGAAATCCATCTGAATAATGACATGTAGAATGACCTGGTTAGCTCCTATTCATTTATTAGATCTCAGCTCAGATGTCACTTAGAGAAGCTGATGTACAGCCTCTGTTACATGTTTTTAGAGCACTACCTACTTTTCCTTTAAAGACTTATAATGGTTTTAACCTTATATTTATCTAATTAACTTCTACTTCATTAGACAATAAAGTCAATGAGGCTTAAGTAAGTGTTAGTCGCTCAGTTGTGCCTGACTCTTTGTAACCCCATGGACTGCAGCCCACCAGGCTTCTCTGTCCATGAGATTTTCCAATGAGCATTAGGGAGTATGTTTACTTTGCTCACTATGATACCATTTAACCCTTAGTTTCCTATCTCCAAAACATGAAGAATATTAATCCTTTTCTACATGTGTATGATATGGATATAGTTAGCTTAGCACCACACTAGAATTTCAGATATAAGAAAGCAGGAACTTCAAATTATTCCCTGTCGTATCCTCAGTACCTAGCACAGTGGATGTCCAATAAATATTTGCCTACACAAGTAAAACCAACATGGCAGGACACCAAATCTCCTGACTTTCATTCCACTGCTCTTCCCACTCTACCACAACTATCCACACCAAATGTTTAATGTTATAATTAATATATATGCATATATATTATTATTTTTGTTTTACTCAAGAAGAAAGAGAAGTTCTGAGAGATTAATTATCCCATGAAAGTTAAACAGCTAATTAGCATGTGGAATCAGAATTCAGTTCCAGGTCTTCCTGGCTCCTAAATCTGAGTTCTTTCTGTAATTTCACACTGCTGTTAAGATATTAAATGGTGAAAGACTTAATACATGAACTCTCCCAGGGATATGTGCATTTGGAAGTCCTCCCAACATCTCCACTGGCAAAGATAAACAAAACAAGCAAAGTAATCATTTAGAGGTAGAACCTCAGGGAAAGTGAACATGACAAGTCAATGAAGATATTTGTGGACAGGCACCTGTCAACTGCTTTACAAATCATATCATGTAGGCACCTGACTACATATTCTGTGACTCTTTGTTATCCATCTCCCCAGTATAAATCTTGAGCCAACAGAAACAATGAAAGACATAATTCCAAATCTTCTCAGTATAGTCTCGATGAGACTATAGAAGAAGCATGGAATAATGGGAAAAGCCCAGACATTGCAGCCACACATATCTAAACAACACATTTCAGCTTTCTGTACCTAAATTTTTTTACCTATAACATGAAGGCAGTAACACTCGGGGTTTCAGTTCAGTTCAGTTCAGTTCAGTCACTCAGTCATGTCCGACTCTTTGCGACCCCATGAATCGCAGCACGCCAGGCCTCCCTGTCCATCACCAACTCCCGGAGTTCACTCATACTCATGTCCATCGAGTGAGTGATGCCATCCAGCCATCTCATCTTCTGTCGTTCCCTTCTCCTCCTGCCCCCAATCCCTCCCAGCATCAGAGTCTTTTCCAATGAGTCAACTCTTCGCACGAGGTGACAAAGTCCTGGAGTTTCAGCTTCAGCATCATTCCCTCCAAAGAAATCCCAAGGCTGATCTCCTTTAGAACGGACTGGTTGAATCTCCTTGGGAAATACTTAAATGGGATGAAAGTAGAGTGAAAGTAAAAGTCACTCAGTCATGTCTGGCTCTTTGTGACCCCATGGACTATAGTCTGCCAGGCTTCTCTGTCCATAGAATTCTCTAGGCAAAAATACTGGAGTGGGTTGCCTTTCCCTTATCCAGAGGATCTTCCCAACTCAGGGATCAAACCTGATATCTCACATTGCAAGTGAATTATTTACCATCTGTGCCACCAGGGAAGCCCAGCATATTGGGCATAAAAACCCAATTGCTATTAGTTGTCTTCAGCTTCTCCCATATCTAGGAGCCACCTCTTATCAATTCTTTGGAGACACTGAAAAATACATCAAAGGGAACAAGCAATCTATTTCACTGCAACTTCTCCAAGTTGTAAAAAAGTACAGGTGATATTTCTCTGATTGTCAAAAAAAAAAAAATACCCTGAAGGCAAGTTTTTCATTTACAGGTAACATCATAGCATCAAAAAAATTAAGAATCCAATAGTTGTTCTGTCTCTCCTTTGTTTAATCTTATTGTTTGAATAATCATTTCAAACATTTCTACTGCCTTTCACAACATTAGGCAGAGTCAGGACATCTGGTTCATTTCACAGATGAAGAAATAAAGACAGAGAAGTGGAAGGATGCCCATCCCAAGGTCACAGGACTATATGGGAGGATCTAGAACTGCAAACTAGATCTCTTAGTCCTTATTTATTATTTAATAACAATAAGAAATCATTTATGAGATTAAGTCTTAAACACTCTAAAAATTCTGTATATCAATAAAATTTTGACCAAAGACAGCTGATAGACACCCTGTATTCATGCCCTAATTTTATATATCTTTTTACATATTCAAAAAAGAAAGATAATCTGGAAGTACCCAAAATGAGTGCAATGTATAAAAGTGATAGTCACATTTAAGTGTTAACTATATATTTTTTCAAAGGAAGATGACATCAGATGCATAAAATGCTAGTTGACTTCAGAGCAAAAACAGTGAAAATCAGAAATTTTATTTTAATAACTTACTATATACGTAACCATAATATTCAAATAAATGAAATCATCATATATAGAGGTATGCATGTTCCATACATTAAATCAAACTGTCATATAAAATAAGTCATTCATTTTAAAGGAGCTTTATGGTTATTTCTAAGCTTAAGAGAGAAAAGTTACAGTGAAGTGGAAAATTCACAGTTATAGAAAAAAAAATCACACAGAACTCTCAGAAAACCTCTTAACTCTAAAATGCAACTATCTTTACCATTTCTAATGGACCAGGTTTGCTTATAAAAGGTATGATTTTTTATAGAAAATAAAAGCTAATAAGATGAGAATAATAAAAATTAAAATCAAGTGTTATTCACTCTGATTATCCATCACCTATTAGTTAACTTCATGCAAAATATTACAATATTTCCCCAGATTAATATTGTCAATTTTTGCCACAAAAAAGAATTATGAACCCCTTTTAAAAGTGAATAAAGTGAAACAAAATATTATTCAAAATAGCTTACCTCTAATTCCCACACTCCCTCCCTCAAATTTAAGTTCCAGACTTACTACAAGTGAATAATGTGTCCAGTTATAATTGAATTCTTCTGCAACGTCACTGAAATTTGTCTCAATGAACAGTTTCTTAGCTTAACAGATTTTAAATGACCTTAAAACTGAAGTCTTATGGAGGAGGAGCTCTGCCTTATCCACCAAATGTACTGTCATGAGAATATGTGAATTCAAACAGGTCAGCATTCAAGGTTATATTTGTCAAAAGATTCAGAGGAAATCACAAAGTTCATCTGAATGATTTTCTTTCCCTTTTAATTAGTTCCTGATATGGCATTGCAGTATGCCAATGTTATTTTACTATGTGACTCACCACACTGGGAATTTTTTTTTCTTTTTTTTTTTTGTATTTATTTATTTATTTACACGAACTCCCAAACATGAACCCCCCTCCCACCTCCCACCCCACATCTTCCCTCCAGATCATCCCCATACACCAGCCCCAAGCATCCTGCATCCTGCATTGAACATAGACTGGCAATTCATTTCTTACATGATAGTATACATATTNTTTTTTTGTATTTATTTATTTTTTTACACGAACTCCCAAACATGAACCCCCCTCCCACCTCCCACCCCACATCTTCCCTCCAGATCATCCCCATACACCAGCCCCAAGCATCCTGCATCCTGCATTGAACATAGACTGGCAATTCATTTCTTACATGATAGTATACATATTTCAATGCTATTCTCCCAAATCATCCCTCCCTCTCCCTCTCCCTCTCCTTCTCCCTCAAGCTAAGTAAGTGATTAAAGGTAAGTATGTGATTGCCAGGACTATGTTGTTTTCTCAGAGTGCACTATCTATAAAGTACTTTATTGTGTTGAGTTTCAAATATCTTTAAGCATGATAAGAATCATAAGTGGACGAAGAATCAGGAAACCTGGATTCTACTCTAGACTCTCCTTCCCACAGTTAGCTAGGTGACTTCGGGCAGGGCAATTTCTTTAACTTCTTTGGCCTCAGTTTCAAAAAAATTTATTGAATGGAACCTCAAAATTCATCTAGTCTAACTTTCAATTCCAAGCAAAAATTGCCTCTGCATTTCCCCTAAGAAACAGTCAGTTTCTCATATATAAAATTGGCAGTTAGAACTAGATGATGACTAGGGTTTTCCCTGATTTCTAAAATTCCTGGTGTTGTAATTAAAACTCAATAAGTGTCATGTATATTTTTCCCACTGAAAGTTTATCAAATAGCCCTTTACATAACCAAACAAGATTTTATGTTAGCCCAGATAAAATTAAGAAACTCAGATCACCATCAAGTTGGCCCTCATCTTTCAAGTCTCCACAGTTTTTAATCCACTTCTGATTTTATCTCCATGACCAGGAACTATGCAAAACTATAAGAAGCTTGGATACTTTTGATATTTTTTGAAAGTAGATGAAGTGGTGACAGTGATTTATTCCAAAATAAGAATGAACTGAGACTGGATTCAGTCTATATACCATCTAATATTCCAATGGATAAAAAGTATCTTTCTTGCTTTGGAACACAGGTTCAGACTTGATAACTTCTCTCAGATAACAAAGATATGTTTTACATTAAGTATATGAATAAACAAATAAAAAGCAAAGAGTCTGACTGAAGAGGGGACCATGGATTACAGTCTTCACTCCATTACTAACTTTGTTTTACCTAAGTTTTTTTCCTTCTTTATTAATTTGCATAGTTAATACTTCCCCTTAAATTGAAGATGGAAAGAAACAGAATTGTTCAGGGAGTTTGGTATTTGCTTTTCAGATGTCAGCTAGTTTGGTTCTTTTGTCAGAAATTACTTATCAGGCCTACATGAGGAATTTTATAATCAGAATTTGCTGACAAGATGATAAGGAAGTAGAGACCTAGATTCAAAATCTTCTTTCCTTTCCAATTCCAATTAATTAATTTATCTTCTACTTTAAAAAAAAACTCTCTAGGAAGTTTTCAAGCTTCCTGTCTCCCCCAAATCTTCTGGCCCTTGCAAATATTTTATCATACTATGTAGTATAATGGAGAGGTACAATTAAAGAAATAGAAGTATAATAATATCTTGACATAACAGCACATTTATTTATAGACAGACAAACTGTCAACTACAAATTGGCACTTGCCATCTACCTCTACAAGGATTAAATCATGTGCTGCTACAGCTGCTGACTTTCAACAACACCTGAAAGGAGCTCAGGGCAGAGAGCAGAAATGAGGCACCCTGCTTTCTGCCCTGAACTCCTTTGGCAGGATAGGTCTTCAGATAGATATTTTTAGGAGCTGATTTTATGAGCCCAATTCTTATATCTCCTCATATCTAGAAAATCACTAAAATCATTCATGGTGACACCTGTTTATCGTGACTAGCAGTCACCTACAAGAGACTAGCAGAAACTTTTGCAAAAAAATATGTGCTTGATTACATGTAGTTCCCCTTCATCAAAATCATATATTTTAGACCTTCCCCTCTACTTCTTTGGAGCAGTTTCTCAGAGCTATCTGAGGTGCTGTCTCTCAGGCTATAGTCCTCATTTTGCCTGAAATAAAACTTGACTCACAACTCTCACACTGTGTGTTTTTGTTGACAAAACCATAAATCAAATGTCATACCTTGGTACCCATGGGGGATTAGTCCCATGATCCCCACACGGATACCAAAATCCACTGATGTTCAAGTCCCTTATAAAATGGTATAGTCCAACTGGCCCTCCTTATCTGTGGATGCAGAATACCCATATCTGGAGGGCTGACTGTATAGTTGATAAAATGAAGTTGGAAACAATAATGCACCATGCCTCAGAAATTAAAGTTGATTAGATTTGAACTTCTATTTTGATTTGATAGCTTAGTTAGTGAAAGCGTAGGCTTAGCTTTGCTCTTTGGTGTGAAGGGAAAGACACTAAAAAGACAACTCATTTTAATATATTAAAAGTTCTACTTGATGGTTTCTAGCGACATCAATAGAAGTTGCCAGTGATACTTTGTATGCTTATACTTTAGCACTCATTACTCTGACGCAGATACAAAGCATGTTGCAATTCCTAAAAAAAAAAGAGAGAGAGAGAGAGAGAGAGAGAATTTGGGAATAAGCCTAATTGGTGTAGAGAAAGGAAGTGGGACAAGACTAGTTGGCGCAGTCTCCCACTAGCTGAAAGTTAGTCTATACCAAAATGAAAAAAGGGTATAAACCCACATTTGATGAAGGCCAGGGTCAGTGTAGGGACATGAAATGAAGAGGTACATCAAAGCCTCAGAGCAGGGAAGTTTCTAAGAACAGTTGGGATAAGGTCATTCTTCTGAGAGAATCGGGCAAGGTGATACAAATGATTTTGCAAGCAGTCAACAGTCAATCCCTGAAGAGTGGCCAGCAAAAACTAGGCCAAAGATTTAGGCCTAGATCCCAATTTCAACAGAGACACAGAAAAAGAACTGAACTTCAGATCAGAACCAAAGTCCAATTAAACAGCCAGTAGCAGATGGTGGGGTATGAGAAAATATCTAAAGCCTGAGCTTACAAAGTGCCCCAGGGGCCCAGATCAATTTCAGAGGCATGGCACACATTAGGCTTTTTCCAAACCTCCACCTGCTAAAACAGAATGGCTCTTATTGGGTCAAGAGTATGTCAGAACTGAGCCTTCGTAGGCTGATATCACTAAGATAGACAAGCTCTATCCATGAGCTCTTTAGCAGGAATGTATTTTTTGTTGTTGTTCAGTTGCTAAGTTGAGTCAACTCTTTGCAACTCTATGGACTGCAGCATACCAGGCTTCCCTGTCCTTCACTATCTCCCAGAGTTTGTCCATTGAGTCAGTGATGCCATCCAATCATCTCATCCTCTGTCACCCCCTTCTCATCCTGCCCTCAATCTTTCTCAGCATCAGGGTCTTTTCCAATGAGTGGGCTCTTCACATCAGGTGAAGGACTGGAGCCTCAGCTTCAGCATCAGTCCTTCCAATGAATATTCAGGGTTGATTTCCTTTAACATATTTATTACCTTATTTATTCCATTAGCACCCTGAGATAGTTAAATAGATAAGATTTCAGTTTTAAAAATTAATATCATTCAAGTTTCAATAGGTTACATTACTTCCAGAAATCAAACATTCAAGAAAAATAAAACTTGGGTAGACCTCACAACTAGTCCAGTGCTTTTCCTGTAAAACTACTGCTGGGATTCTTCCTGATACCTCAGCAGCTAAAATAGCTGACTGGCAGGGGTCATGATATCTCTTTCATTGTATAAAGTTATGCAACTCCCACCAAAACAGGAAATGGGAATTCTTGAACTTTTGATAAAATGAGCCAATTAGCAAAGACATTATTTAATGTGCTATAGTATTATTTTCTTTGTAATGCTAAAAGACATTAAATAAGCATGAACAAGAAAAGTAAGTATTTAAAAAATAATTTAAATAACCATTGAGTATTTAGTTTATATGTACAAACACACACACTTTCTAAAAAAAATTCTTTGAATTTGAGAACAGTTTTTAAGCTTTCAGGCAAATGTCAAACTTCTCAGGTTCTGTGGGGATTTTTTAAAAAATCATAACACCCCAGAAAACTGACTTGAAAAGTTATTTGGTAGAGTTGACATGTCTACAGAAAAGCAGTGTGCTATAAAGAACATACTCTGTGAGATAGACGGCATCTAGGCTGCCTGCATTCCCCTGAATCCAGTTTTTAATACTCTAAACCCAGCTATTATTCATTTATGAAGTCTGAATTCCTCTACAGACTACCACAGATTCAACAGCAAGATACCAGAGCTAAGATTCTCAGGAAACCCACAAAAGCTAGGAAATACAGTTAGCATCATCATGATGCAGTCCCCAGATTAACCCCAAATACACTTAAACACAGACACATAGACTGCCAAAGGTCAGCAGTACAAGATTCTGTTTTCTATTCACTCACCTTTATTCAATGGTTCATAGAGCAATGATGTGCCAAACACTGCTCTAGATGTTTAGGGTACAAATGTGAGTTAGATACTATCTCATGTAGCCCACATTCAAGTTAGAGGGATAGAAACTAGAAACTTGATAATTATAATTTTGTGTGATAAGAACAGTACCCTATGACAGAATCATTGGCAGTTAAGGAAGCTAAGAGGAAAGAACTCATTCTATATGTGTTGTGGAAAAGGTGTCTTTAAGAAGAAATGGTTTGGGGGTGGGGAGTAGAGGGGTTAGCAAGTAGGTAGGAGACTGATGCTCCCAAGTTCCTGGCACAAGGTTCCTAAGACTCTTGGAATTTACTGAGTGAAAGGAGTGTCTTCTGTATTTTTAATGATCTCCTTTCAGCCAAACTTGAGCTTATGCTAATGAGGTGATGATTGGTAAGCCCCCACTTAGCTCAGGATGAGGGTTGGTTATCAGAGGAACCAACCTTGAGATTAGAGGTTGGAACTATCATCCCCACCACCTGAGCTCCTGGGAGATGAGAGGGGGCTAGAAGTTGAGTTCTATCACCAAAGATTTAGTCAGTTATGCCTAACTAATGAGACTTCGATAAAAACTCCTAAACAACTTGGTGTGGAGAGTTTCAAGGTTGGTGAGCACATCAAGATAGAAGGAAGTTGACATGCTTGGAGAGAGAATAAAAGCTCCATGAATTGAAGTACCCCTACCCCCATGAATACCTTGCCCTTTTACATGTCTCCCACTTGGCTGCTCTTATAATAAACCATTAATAGACAGTAAAGTGTTTTCCAAAGTTCCTTGAGTCATTCTAATGAACTATCAAACCTAAAATGAGTCATTAGGACTTTCTGAATTTGCAGCTGGTTGATCAGAAGTACTGGGACTTTTGACTGGCATCTGAAGTGGGGACAGTCTTGAGGGATTGACCTCTTAACCTGTGGGGTCTTTGCTAACTACAGATAGCATCAGCATTGAATTGAATGGTAGGATATCATTTGGGGTCAGAGAATCTGAGACTGAATAATCAGTTCATGTTAGAAAGCACTACAAACAGGTCAACTGTCTTTTTAACCATTTCTTTATGAGTTATCAGTTCAGTTCAGTTCAGTCGCTCTGTCGTGTCCAACTCTTTGCGACCCCATGAACCGCAGCACACCAGGCCTCCCTATCCATCATCAACTCTCAGAATCTACCCAAATCCATGTCCATTGAGTCGGTGATGCCAACCAACCATCTCATCCTCTGCCATCCCCTTCTCCTCCTGCACTCGATCTTTCCCAGCATCAGGGTCTTTTCACAAGAGTCAGCTCTTCATATCAGGTGGCCAAAATATTGGAATTTCAGCTTCAACATCAGTCCTTCCAATGAACACCCAGGACTGATCTCCTTTAGGATGGACTGGTTGCATCTCCTTGCAATCCAAGGAACTCTCAAGAGTCTTCTCCAACATCACAGTTCAAAAGCTTCAATTCCTCAGTGCTCATCTTTCTTTTTTCAACACTCACATCCATACATGACCACTGGAAAAACCATAGCCTTGACTAGATGGACCTTTGTGGACAAAGTAATGTCTCTGCTTTTTAATATGCTGTATAGTTTGGTCATAACTTTCCTTCCAAGGATTAAGTGCCTTTTAATTTCATGGCTACAGTCACCATCTGCAGTGATTTTAGAGCCCAAGAAAATAAAGTCAACCACTGTTTCCACGGATGTCATGATCTTAGTTTTCTGAATGTTGAACTTTAAGCCAACATTTTCACTCTCCTCTTTGACTTTCATTAAGAGGCTCTTTAGTTCTTCTGCACTTTCTGCCATAAGGGTGGCGTCATCTGTATATCTGAGGTTGTTAATATTTCTCCCAGCAATCTTGATTCCAGCTTGAGTCATACAGCTCACTATTTGCAAAGGCCTAGGTCTTTCAGGAAACTTGTCAAGATAATGTTGTTTGATAAACTGTAGCAAAGACTGTTTGTCAGCATCCATTTTCATATTCTTCCTGTTAGTAATAGAATCTTATGAGCTATATCTGTGTGCAAGGCTTCTGAGCCAGAGACTACATTTCTATACTCCTTCGCAGTTAGGTATGAGAGAAATTTAGACAATGATATGCAAGCAGCAGTGATGTGTGACTTTTGGTCATATTTTGAGAAAAAAACTCTTGTCCTCTTCTTTCTCTCTCCTCACTAAACCAGTCGGCTACAACCCAGACATGATACTGGGAGCCAATTTGACCACATAGACAAAGTCACCATACTAGGAGACAGCAAGCAACAGGCAGAAGGACCCTCAGGCTTGGATGACCTCCTGCAGCAGTGCTGCATGCCCACCTTTGGTCTGTTGCTTGAGCCATAATATTTCAAGGTCTCTTGATTATCATAACTTACTGTGTAACCCTAAATAACATAGGGATAAATCCTCATTAAAGTACAATTGAAGTCACAGCTGCACTATTTACAATAGCCAACACATGGAAGCAAGCCAAGTGCCCATCAACAATGGATTGGCTTAATAAGATGTGGTATGTATAAACAATGGAATATTAGCCATAAAAAAATGAAATTTGCAGAAACATAGATGAATCTAAAGAGTATTATGCTTAGTGAAGTAACTTAGAGAAAGACAAACACTATATGAAATCACTTATATGTAGAATCTGGAAAATAATGCAAATGAATCTATGCACAAAACAGAAACAGATTCACAGACATAGAAAACAAATTTATGGTTATGAAAGAGGAGAAGGGAAGGAGAGACAAATTCGGGGTATGGCATTAACAGATACAAACTACTATACATAAAATAGATAAACAATAGGATTTACTGTATAGCACAGGGCTTTATAACCTTTATCTTGTAATAACCTAAAGAAAAAAAGAGTAACTATGCTGTACACCTGAAACTAATATTGTAAATCAACAATACTTCAATTTTTCAAAATACACTTGATATTACTTAATGTGTTACTCTTCCCAAAGGTATCTGCACATGGAATCTAAAAATCAAAGAATGCATAAATTAAAAAAAAAATATGCCCTGGAATGATAAGAGGAAAAACATAGACATGAAATAGACTTCACAATATTAGTTTGAACACAGTATATTATCTGCTATCAAGCATTTTTTCACACTTCTAAATTTGCTATTGTTTAAGAATATTGAAAGATAAATAAAAGTAGAAATAATATAATGAAACTGCATGTACCCATTATCTAGATTCAACAATTATCAAGATAACATTTTTATTAATCATATCATGAAAACTGATATTCCTACTTCCAAAGGTAAGAAAGTATCATGTTCAGAGACACTGCTGAAATGCTGAAACTAATCTGAAAATCATAGTCTAACACCCTCTTTTTTACAGCCAAGTAAACCAAAACCCTGAATACAGAGATGACCTAATCAAAGCCATTTAGTTAGTAACAGCTGGTATAAGAATCAGTTTCCACTTTATCATACTGCTATTTAATATTAAAAACTTTTTAATTTATTTGAATCTTTTGAAAATAACTGATGAAGCATGGTAAAGCCTTTTTTCCATAAATTCATTAAATGATTTCAGACTATTCTCCAGATGAGTCTTTTCTACCTAAAATATTTTCCTAAGAATACAAGTTACAAAACAACTCTTCCACTTATCCCCTTTTACATCTAAATGTACTATAATAGAAACAGTTCATCAATCAAGAGTTCAGAGAAATAATCATATAGAATTTTACCATAAAATCATGACCTTTCTGGATTTGTCTCTTGATAATGCTAAGACAGGAATAAACACATGATGAACTTGTTAATGAACTACTAACAGGAAACCAGAGTATACACATGTGTATCCTTGGATTGAGTCTCAATAAAGTTAGGAAGTTAAGTCCCAGCTGGAGACTGGACAACCAGCAGAAAATTCCTACAGCCATGGCACAGCATATTTTAGAAAAAATAAAGATCAACAATAGATATTAATTTTCTCAAGTTGTCATTCTAATACTGGCACAGGGGTTTTAAAATGCTTAAACAATTCCTAAACTGGGTTTCAAAACCATTTCACCTATTAATCTTTGCATTTCATTTAGAAGAAAACTACAGGTTTTATGGTTCATATTTATTGCATATTTAACAGTTGGCTTCAAAGTGGTTATATTGCTTGAAAAGAGAACAGCTGGATTATTTTAACTAATATTGAGATGATCTTGAGAATTATATTTTAGATTGCCAGCATACCTTTGAAGACATGCTTCATTTCTCTCCTCAGACTGTGACCTACTTTCTCCTTAGGTTGTGCTGCTGCTGCTAAGTTGCTTCAGTCATGTCTGACTCTGTGCGACCCCATAGACGGTAGCCCATGAGGCTCCCCCATTCCTGGGATTCTCCAGGCAAGAACACTGGAGTGGGTTGCCATTTCCTTCTCCAATGCATGAAAGTGAAAAGTGAAAGTGAAGTTACTTGGTTGTGTCCGACTCTTTGTGACCCCATGGAGTGCAGCCTACCAGGCTCCTCCGTCCATGGGATTCTCCAGGCAAGAATACTGGAGTGGGTTGCCATTGCCTTTTCTGTCTCCTTAGGTTACCACCATTCATTCATTCAGCCACTCATTTATTTGGCAAACATCGAGTTCTATGTTAGATAAGCGGCATAAGTAAGTAAGTAAGTAAAGTCACTCAGTCGTGTCCGACTCTTTGTGACCCCATGGACTGCAACCCACCATGCTCCTCAGTCCATGGGATTCTCCAGGCAAGTACACTGGAGTGGGTTGCCATTTCCTTCTCCAGGGGATCTTCCCGACCCAGGGATCGAACCCAGGTCTCCTGCATCAGAGGCAGATGCTTTAACCTCTGAGCCACCAGGGAAGCCCATACAACCATGAATGAGCAAATTCCTGCCCTCACTGAACTTATATTCCAGTGTTAGAGATAAACCATAAAACAAGCAAAAATACGTTAGGCAATGATAAATGCCATACAAAACACAAGAGGCAGGTTAAGAGGCTAAATAGTGATGGGTGGAGTGAGGGAACAAGGTTATTTTAGAAAGGATGATTAGGAAGGCCTCTCTGAGGAAGGAACTGAATAAAAAGGTGGAAGGAATCATGAAGATAACAGTAGAGAGTGTTTCAGGCAGATGAACAACAAGCACAATGGCCCTAATGAGGGACTGTGTCTGTGGGTTGGGAGCAGAGTAAGCAAGGAAGAAAGTAAGAAGAGAAAAGGTCAGAGAGGTAGAAGTGCAGTTTGTGTGGTGCCTCCTAAGGCCATTTTAGACTTGGGCTTTTGTTCTGAGTGAGATGGGAGTCACCAAAAGGTTTTGATCAGGGAGTATATGAAATTAGTTGTATCTCTGATATAATTCCAGCTGCTGAATAGATAATAAACTGGAAAAGGAAATAGTTTTCTAGTAATTTTCTAGCCAAGAGATAATGGCAGTTTGTACTATGATGGTGGAAAGTGCCATATTCTGAATATATTTTGAAGGTAAATCTGGTGTGATCATCTAAAAGATTAAATGTGGGGTATGTGAGCAAGAGGGTAATCTAAAATGATACCAAGGATTCTAGTCTAAGCAATTAGGTAAATGGTGATGCCATTTATTGAAAGGAGGCATACTAGGGAGGAGCAGGCTAGGCATATGAAGAATTCAATTTTGGACATGGTAAGTTTGAGCTGTTCATTAAACTTCCAAGTGAAGATACAGAGTGGACAGTTGGATACACAAGTCTAGAGTATAGGGGAGAGCTCAGAACTAGAGTTAATGATACACTGCTGTTGTTTTAGTTATTAAGACATGTCCGACTCTTTTGCAACTCCATGGGCTGTAGCCCACCAGGCTCCTCAGTCCATGGGATTTCCCAGGCAAGAATACTGGAGTAAGTTGCTATTTGCTTCTCCAGGGGATCTTCCCTGACCAGAGATTAGACCCATGTCTCCTGCATTGGCAGGTGGATTTTTTACTGCTGAGCCACCTGGGAAGCCTTAATGATATATACATGGTCCTTAAAGTTCTGAGACTGAGAATGAGACTGTCTGGTGATCGTATTTTTGGATTGTGTAGCAGGTTGAGGCATGGGTCATTCTAGAGAATTACCACACAATTGCAAAAGATAAACATTTGGTGATTGAAAAAACTATCTAATATCAGTAGATAAACTAAATGATGTTCACTGATTTTAATCTTTATGTCCTTTATTCTCAAGTACAAAAGCATATTCAGTCCTCTTACTTCTAACTTATTCTATTTTAAATAGTCAAAGTTTCAGCACTATTAACATTCCACTGTTAATCACTAAGTTTTTAAAAGCCACAGTCTTATTCACTTTATAAGACTCATTCTTACAAAGCTCTTTTCTAGAACTTTTCCTTGCCTGGCTAGTGGCATTACCACATTAAAATATGAAACTTTCTTACTTTAAGACACCTCATTTCCATTATTTTCTATTTAAGTTCGAAGACCAATTAAAAATTTTTGTGCTCTTGTGACAACTAGGGGACAACAAATGAAAATTTCCCTGAAGAAAAAGTTGTACAAAGACTCATAATTTCAGGACTCAAAAGATACCTTTAAAAAAAATCCTCAAAATTCATCAAATTATGCACAGTAAATATGTACAGTTCTTTGCATATCAATTATACTTCACTGTTGCTGCTGCTGCTGCTGCGTTGCTTCAGTCATCTCCGACTCTGTGCGACCCCATAGACGGCAGCCCATCAGGCTCCCCCGTCCCTGGGATTCTCCAGGCAAGAACACTGGAGTGGGTTACCATTTTCTTCTCCAATGCATGAAAGTGAAAAGTGAAAATGAAGTCACTGAGTCGTGTCCAACTCTCAGTGACCCCATGGACTGCAGCCCACCAGTCTCCTCTGTCCATGGGATTTTCCAAGCAAAAGTACTGGATTGGGGTGTCATTGCCTTCTCCTCACTTCACTAAGCTGTTAAAAATATTTTTTTTTAAATCTTTCATTCTGTATACTGGATTGTTGTGCTGATTTTCTGTTACTACTAGTTTCAACTGATCTCTCTGGTAGATTTCCATTAATCCTTCTGTATTCGAATATTGAGAGCAAATTATATACCATCTTCGTTGGTTCTGAGCTGCTCTCTAGCATATATATGTGACACACATTTAGAAGAAGACATAGATTAGCTAAGAGAAATGCAGATTTACTTAGAAAATTAATCACAACAGCTTCAGATCTTCGTATAGTGTCTAAGAATATTAATTCTGGAGTCATACTGCCTGGGTTTGAATTTCAGGACCATTACTTACTGGTTGTGTAACTCTAGAGAATGTACTAAAACATCTTCATGCTTCACTTTCCTCATCTTTAAAATGGAGATAGGAATAGGTCTCACTTCACAGAATTGTGAAAGTGAAAGTCACTCAGTTGTGTCCAACTCTTTGCAACCCCATGGACTGTAGTTCTCCAGGCCAGAATACTGGAGTGGGTAGCCTTTCCCTTCTCCAGGGGAATCTTCCAAACTCAGGTATTGAATCCAGGTCTCCCACATTGCAGGTGGATTCTTTACCAGCTGAGCTACAATGGAAGCCCAAGAATACTGGAGTGGGTAGGCTATCCCTTCTACAGCAGATCTTCTGGACCCAGGAATCAAACTGGGGTCTCCTGCATTGCAGGTGGATTCTTTACCAACTGAGCAATCAGGGAAGCCCTTCACAGAATTGTAGCAAGAATTAAATGAATATGTATAAAGCATCTACTATGTGCTTGGCACACAGTAAGCCTATGTGTGAATTGGGTGATAGAAGATTTTCATCAGAAGGTTGGGCAGGGGTTGAATAAAACAAAGCTCCATCTGTCCATTTACTTGTCAAGATTTACCCCTTGCCACCTATTGGGGTTACAAGCCCCATATGGGAAAGAAGCAGGTATGTGTTAAATATTTCACGTTTGCACAGTATGACTCATTCTTATCGTGAGTATTTTGCAAAGTAGAGACTGCTGTTGCTGCTGCTGCTGCTAAGCCACTTCAGTTGTGTCTGATTCTGTGCGACCCCATGGACTGCAGCCTACCAGGCTCCTCCATCCATGGGATTTTCCAGGCAAGAGTACTGAAGTGGGTTGCCATTGCCTTCTTCAAAGTAGAGACTAGGGCTGCTAATTTTAGTGATTTGTAAGGAATGAGGGTATACATACATAGATGTATGTATGAACAAAATTGTAAAAAAAAATCCTAGAAGAGGGAAGATAAACATAATAAGAAAATATGAAAAGGAAAGGAAATTGGAGAGCAAGAATTGCTAAACCATCAAAGATCCCATTCCCACACTTGGCAACTATGCCTAAGCTGTCTGTATTTTTTTTTTTCTAAGTAAGAGGAACAATTTTCCTTAAATGCTTAATAGAAATCTTTTAAGTTCCACTAGTGATACAAAAGAGGCCCATCCTTTGGAGAAAATGTAGCAAAGAGTGTCTCAAGATGTAACATTCATAGATAATTATAAGTTCCTAAACATTAAATAACAATAACCAGATTCCTTCCTTAGTTTATCAATTTCATATGCCAGAGTGGGCTGCAGAATCTCTGAGACCCAAAAGATAGAATAAAGGATTGTAAGGAAGCCAGTGTGAAAAAGCAGCTATCATTTCCACGTCTTCCTAAAGGTTGAAAAACCTAAATTAGGAGAAAAGCATAAAGATATATTTCCTTCCCTCAAGAAGCTGATAGCCTAGTCCAGGAAAGGTAGAGAGGTGACAAGACAAATGGAATGCAGTCCACTAAATACTAACTGATAGAGAGAAGCATTTTTTTCCCATATGGGTCTATGGAAATCCAGGCAGTGCGTTTCAGTGAGGGGGATGATGTCTGCATGGAGTTTTAAATGAGAAATAGGAGATAAATGATAAATAGGAAGTCTCACTATCTTCTCCTTGGATTATTGGAAGTATTCCCTATCTTCCCTCTGACCCACCCTCTCTGGCACACAAGAAAAATATGAAGAAGGACTTGAGTTGTCTAGGGAGGGAGGAATTGAGATGGGTCCAACAAACATAGTTTTTATTTAGAACAAGGTAGCTTGACTGTGTGTAAATTTGGGCCATATGCTTTTTCTTTCATTTTAACATTGGCCTTCCACATTACCATGAGTCTTTTAGAGTGACACACTATTTGACAATTTTCATCTGCTATGTTATCCAAATACTTAATGACACAGATTCTAATTCCAAGCTACATAGATGCTCCCTTACTATCGACACCTTAGAAAAAATTTTAATAGCTGTGAACATTCTTTTTCATAAGGTTTGGTGAGATTTGTTGTCGCCAGTATATGCCACACTTAATTTCTTAACTATCATCTGTGATATTTAATGAGTCAAATTCCCATGATAACAACTTTCTTTTATTTCCATGCATGGTAAATCAGTATCTCTCCCTTCTCCTCCTTAGCCCATTATGAGACCCAAAAGAAAAAGGTCATTTCTAAAATCATAAGAAATATCTTCTATGAGTCTCCCTCTGCCATGGTACTCTTCCTGTGTCCTTCATTTTTAAAGAACATGTTCTTCTAAATTCTCTCTCTCTCATAAGCCTGTCAAACTTCCGTGAATCTACAGTTTCTTATCACTCACAGACATACACACGCTCATGGGACCTCCCCCAAAACCACCAAAATAAAGAAAGTTTTAGTGATGTGTATTAAGAGCACTAGACCATGAGTTAGAGAGCCTGAATTTTGGCCCTAATTCTACCATTGTTACATTGGATATAAATTTATTTTCTCAGGACCTCCATTTCTTCAACAGTAAAATAAGCTTGATGACCTACAAAGTCATATTCAGCTCTAATTATTCTCCAAAAATTCTTTAAAATAAAATTTGCTTTGTTACAAATATATTTACTTTATACAATTTTACTATAAATTTTAAGAAAATTGAAACTTACCTTTTCAAATGCGTGAGATCCAGTCACTTCTTGTGAATTGTTTCCACAAGGCCTATGAAAGAAGAGTACTATGAGTTAAAACCAAATGAACTTATAGACAAAAGATATTAAATGTGGCAACCTCTTGGTGATATCTGTGGAAAGGAAATTATTCAAATAAATAGTTTGCTTTTACTAAATGCTTAAGGTAACAGAACTTGTGTGGACTGGCATAGTTCACATTATTTTCCCTCCTTTTAATGAGTGATATTAATACTAATCACCACCAATGAAATAATTATTACTGACACTGTAAAGAAACATACTGAAATATTATTCAGGCCATCGTTATGTTTTGAAATGAGAAGAAACTATTAAAGATCTCAACTTGATTACAGAAGTTTTTTTTTTTTAATCACGTAACCAATAGTTTAAATGCAAATCATGCCAGTGCACTCCATTATTTGAAGTCAACATGATTCCAAAAGAGCTAGTACACCAAATGTAGTACTACAGAAGAATCCTTGGAGTCATTAGGTCTTGCTGCTACACTCAAACCATCATAGACAGATGAGACTTTCTCCTATTTATAAAACTCTTTAGACAGAAGATTCCACAACTTTCCTCAGGATCCATTTCCAATATTTTACAATCAAGTTTTCTCCTTAAGGGTGTAACGAAAATCTTCCATGCTTTCTTAAGTTTATTTAACCACCTAAGAATAAAGAGAGCATTGACTATCCTCTGCATCTAAGTAACTGATATTTTAAGATAATTATTAAATTATCCCTCAGGCCTCTTTTCTCTGAATTGATGAACACTGTTCCCCTCAGAACACATCTCTTATGTCCCATGACCTATTTTCTGTTACTATAGGTAAATGCCTTGCTTCAGAATTTTGGTAAGGCCTGCCTGGATTTGAGTTTCTCTTTTTATGTTTTACACTCAAAAACTCTTGAATTTACATGGAGTCTATAGTATCTGCTCCTTACCTAAGATTTTATCTCTCAGAGTAATATTAAGCAATTGCCAATATTATCCAAAATATAGCTGTATAACCACAGTGCCCAAAACATAAATTTAAAAAAATGTAAAAGTCCTAATTTAACCTCACAAAATAAGGCAATATAGTTTTAGCTTTGTGATATCCTGTCCAGAGGCCAAGAATTACTCAAGTGGCATTTCTCAGGAAACAAATGTTTAGACTCTTGGGAGGAAGCCAGAAATCTGGAGTGGGTGATGTGGTTCTTGGCTCCCTAATTCTTATGTCACCAGAGAAATATTTTGGCTGAGCACTGAATACTCGTCCTCATTTCCAGACCATTTCATTTTGTGAAGTTAGAGAATTCTATAATGCATCCATGCATTTTTATGGTCTAATTGCCATATGTTATATATTTGGAATTTGAACTTTTGGAGTGTATGAAGATACTGTCAATCTAAAAGCTGTCTTCCTATATATTACACAATAATTAATGCCTCTCTAAGGTCTGGTTCAGTACCTGACTTACTCTCTTGGGTTCTCAAACATCTCCTTCTCAATAAGACCTACGCTATGTCCACTCTATTTAAAACTGCAACCTGTACCAATCACTCACACACACACTCATGCATACACACACCTACTATTCCTATATTTCAAAGCATGCATTTCCTTTTAATATACAATATCATTTAGTGAATTGTCATTTATTGCTTGTTTCCCTCCTCTAGACTGTAAGCTCTATGCAGCAGTTATTTTTGTCTGTTTTGTTCCCGATGATGAACAAGTGTCTGTAACTAGTACCTGACACACATTATGTGCTCAATAAATATGTCCTAAATGAATGAATGAGTTGAATAGTCCCTGAAGGATAGTGAGTATACAGATTGGCACTATGACATGCTCTATTTTGATATATTATTAAAGGCATAAAACATCAGTTAACTCATTAAGTTGAAAGCTCACAGTCATCCCACCTCAGTACTAATGCGCTATTTTCTCTGGCAGGAATGCTCTTCTGTCACACCAGCTTATTATTCATAACTAAAGTGTCACCACCTCTGAAAGTCCTTCCCTCACCACCCAATGTCAATTAGACACCAACACAGCCTGAGAAAGTGATTGCCAGTCACTATCACAATGCCAGTCACTGTTTTAGTTCCTTCATTATATTGTAACATCTTATGAAAGAAAGAAACAAAACAAATCAACTTTTTGGCCATACTCGCCACTACCTGAGGTTATATTATTGGTTTACTTATATATATACTTGTGTAAAACGTGCAAGCTTTGTGAGATAAGCAGTATATTCCCAGCATCAGGGTAAGAGTAGGTAAGTTGTCAATACTTAATGAATGAATGAATGATTAATTTATAAAAATGTAAATCATGAAGATGGAAACAGAAATGACAAGGACTATTCATCCAATTGCAAAATATTATTGGATGATATTTTCATTTATTTCGAAACATTTATTCAGTGGTTACAAGTTGTACTTCATCATTTTTTTTTTTCATATTCAGTTCAGTTCAGTTCAGTTCAGTTGCTCAGTCGTGTCCGACTCTTTGCGACCCCATGAATAGCAGCACGCCAGGCCTCCCTATCCATCACCATCTCCCGGAGTTCACTCAGACTCACGTCCATCGAGTCAGTGATGCCATCCAGGCATCTCATCCTCTGTCGTCCCCTTCTC
>SJYX01003215.1:55334-100924 GCA_006410675.1 Oreotragus oreotragus
TACTTTGGCCACCTCATGCGAAGAGTTGACTCATTGGAAAAGACTCTGATGCTGGGAGGGATTGGGGGCAGGAGGAGAAGGGGACAACAGAGGATGAGATAGCTGGATGGCACCACCACCTCGATGCACATGAGTTTGGGTGAACTGCAGGAGTTGGTGGTGGTCAGGCAGGCCTGGCGTGCTGTGATTCATGGGGTCGCAAAGAGTCAGACATGACTGAGGGACTGAATTGAACTGAACTGAACTGATGCTATGTAGTAGGTCCTTGTTGGTTATCTATTTTATATATAGCAGTGTGTATTTGCTAATCCCAAATTCCCAGTTTATCCCTCCCCCTGCCCTGGCCTTTTCCCCTTTGGTAACTATAAGTTTCTTTTTTTAAAGTATTGATTTGATTGCATCAGGCCTTGGTTGCGTCATGTGGGTCTTTCCTTGCAGTGCATGGACTGTCTAGTTGTGGAGCACAGGGGCTCAGTAGTGCAGTGCATGAGCTTAGCTGCCTCATGGCATGTGGGATCTTAGTTCCCCAATCAGGGATTGAACCTGCATCCCTGCATTGGAAGGGAGATGCTTAACCACCAGACATCCAAGGAAGTCCCTAGATTTTCTACCTTCAGGCACTGCCTCCTTTTCCCCATATTGTTGTGATAGTCTGTTCTCCCGGATCTAGGGACGAGATGTACCTTAATCCTCACAAAGCTAACTCCATCCTAGATGAATGCCACTCTCCAGACCCAAAGTTAGGCTCAATTCCTGACCATCCTGGCTCCAGACCTCTGCAGCATCCATTCATGCTACACAACAACATGCTCTTATTTTTGTGGCTAATGGAATTCCAATGATCTGTTCAACTCTTTTATACTAATCCTTGTATCCCCTACAAGAGATACCTACTCAAATGACTCATTTATAAAAGTCGCCTTTCTTGTCTTGTCTGTCTGTTTTATCTCATGACCTCTTTGAAATTTGAAGGTATTTGGATTTAAACTTCTAGAAGATTCCATAAGGCACTGGCAAGCAGGTTATGTGTGACCAGAGAAAAGGAACTGCCTCTTCAGGAACTAAGAAACATGGAATAAATAGAGTTTTTCTGGCTACACGTGCAATAACATGGAGATTTATTCAGTTGCCTGTCACAGTGACATATGAACCTAATTACATTGTAATTTACATCTGTCTTTCTTCAGCTACTCTGGTGTTGAATATGTTAGGCTTATAGTAAGCTGGAATGAAGAAAAATAAATGAGAAACGATAGTCAATAGCACCGGTTCCTGGTCAGGCTACTGAATTTCACTGCCCTCAAATGAGTTATCAACAAGCTAGATGTGGGTGAAGTATTTATAGGGTGGAGAGAGGACATTTAAACCTTTTTCTGGATTCTCTAGTTCTTAGGTTTTCCTTTTCTTAAAGGAAAACATAAAGATCTAACAGATCAAAATTCGAACCTGATATGTTACAGGTGTGGACCCACAAAAAATTCAATTTGTGAATGGTTTCACCAAAAAACCAAGAACTGATGGAAACTAGCAAAGGCCAGCCAGGAAAATGGAGTGAGGTGCTTATCACTCACTGGTTATAGTAGGTGGCTGAAACATGAAACAGGAGTGGGGTTTAGGGGATTATCTGATGTTGAGGAAAGAAAGAAAAGAAAGATAAACCCGCTCAGAGGTTGAAAGGAGAGTAAAGGGAGAGTGACTGCCATGATATTTGCAGGTTATGGGTCTCTCAAACTGCTCCCTCAACACTTTGATTAAATGTCTCGTTACTGTGTCCTAGAGAAATCCCACCACTCACTGCCGTGTCTCCTGTGCCTCCTTTGTGGTAGGGATGTGCTCTTAATGAGCAGGGAGGTAGCAAGGCTTTGGGACTCCCCGCCGCCTGGCTGTGCCTCCTTACACTGCAGGGACACTGTTCATGGCCTCTCTCTTTTATTGGTAGGGGGTCAGGGGGGGCGGTGGGTGGGTCATGGGAAAACACCAGCTCTAGGGAAGGTCAAACTCTGATAGGTCTCTGTATTTAAAGTTTTTTAAACTAATAATAACATTAAAGTTTGGAGAAGGCAATGGCACCCTACTCCAGTACTCTTGCCTGGAAAATCCCATGGACAGAGGAGCCTGGTAGGCTGCAGTNGTCCATCCGAAAGGAAATCAGTCCTGAATATTTATTGGAAAGACTGATGCTGAAGCTGAAATACTTTGGCCACCTGATGTGAAGAGCTGACTCATTTTAAAAGACCCTGATGCTGGGAAAGATTGAGGGCAGGAGTAGAAGGGGACAACAGAGGATGAGATGGTTGGATAGCATCACCAACCAAATGGCCATGGGTTTGGGTGAACTCAGGGAGTTGGTGATGGATAGGGAGGCCTGGTGTGCTGCAATTCATGGGGTCGCAAAGAGTTGGACACAACTAAATGACTGAACTAACTGAATTAATTTAAAAAAACAACAGTATCTGCAAAGCACAATAAAACGGGTATGTTTATAGTCCCATCTGTACCTTTGTTCATTCAAACTGTTTTCCACAGGAATTGTAGAACATCATACTAAAAGAGATGATTTCCCCATGGTCTGGCAAGGTTTAGAATTTTTTTTTCTTTTTTTCCCTAGTCTATCTTTATGACCAGAGTGGCCTTCAAAAGAATAAAGCCTTTATGTATTCTCTCTTCCATCCCATATTTCCCAAGGCCATCTTAGCTATGTCTTATGTTCCCTAGAGCACCAGGGAATAGTTTTGATCCCTGAAAATACATACTATTCCCATGGAAAAAGTAGAGAAAAGCTAACTCAAAGGGAATACACAGAAAGAGAGAGGTAGAGGGAGACACTAAGTAGTTTCAGAGTAACTAATAAAAAAGATCATTTTTAAGCCTATATCACAGATCTGGCAGTCATAGTTCACTGGAAAATTCAAAAATAATAATAATGACAGATAAAAGATTTCCTGAAATAGATAAAATCCCCTTTCCCTGAATGCAGTAGTCAGGCAGATGTCCCCCTTGAAAGAGGTTCTTATATTGTTATTTATATTGACTGGGAGAGTCTTCATTCCTTACAGATTGGAATTATAGTTCTCAGTAAAGTCTGCAAACCTGTCCCTGCATGTTTGTGTATACACATTTAGGTATAGTTCTCTCTCCTCATACACATATTTATCACACTTCACTTTGACTCTCCTGGTAAGTGTAGCAATATCTTTTGGGAACTGAACATGTACAAAGCCTGGTCAGACTGGGGTAGCTGGAAGACTGAAGTTTGAGAGGGAAGCAGATATGAAAGTGAGAAGTATGAAAATTAGGAGCACGAAGTACACCCATATACAAATGGTGGAGCAAATTCCATTAAGACATAGGAACTCATTTCTGAACCTAGAGAGAATTTCACTCTGTAACAGACTTTTTTCAGTTCAGTTCAGTTCAGTGGCTCAGTAGTGTCCAACTCTTTGCAACCCTATGGACTGCAGCACACCAGGCTTCCCTGTCCAGCACCAATTCCCAGAGCTTGCTCAAACTCATGTCCATCAAAGTCATTGATACTATCCAAACAATTCATCCTCTGTCATCCCCTTCTCCTCCAGCCTTCAGTCTTTTCCAGCATCAGGGTCTTTCCTAATGAATCAGTTCTTCACATTCAGGTGGCCAAAGTACTGGAGCTTCAGGTTCAGCATCAGTCTTCAAATGAATATTCAGGACTGACTTCCTTTTAACAAAATGCAAATACTTGTACAAAGGATACTTTCAGATGCATCCATTATTATCTTCAAGGACACAGCTGTCAAGCTAGCAAAGGGCAAGGCCCTATAGGAAGTAAAATCAAGCAAGACAGGAAGGTGATGAAAGAGCAAAAGTAAGATAATGGAGATGGGGAGAGAGGCTGAACAAGAACAGAAGCTGTGAAAGAAACATGTTTTTCTGCTTCATAAATTTGACTAGGTCCATCTCCAAATCTTCTAGTTTCCCTTTGTTCTGCAGATTTCTCATTCTATAATTCATTTCCTAATCACTGTTTTTTAATTTCTAATCCAGACAGGATCGACCTAGTAGATTGGAAGATACAGAATCAGTGTGTAATTTCTGGGCACAAATAGAGGAAGTATACAAAAATGAAAGCCAAATAATAAACAGGAAAATATGGAAAACAGGCAAACATGTATTATGGCTCTTTTTTCCCATTAGAATGCTTTAATCTCAGTTTGTTTTCACACCTCAAGTGACATTCACAGTGAAAGTTATATTAGACAATTGTTACACTAGAAAAAACTAGGACATAGTCCAGAGAAAGAACATTAAATTAAAATATATCTGGGAAGATTGAGTTATAAACCCTGCCCATTACACAACATATCCTAAATTAAACAAAAAGGAAATTGGCAGTGAAACTTCCAAAGAAGGAACTTGCTTTAATGGGGGGTGGGGGGACACCCATGCCTTGAAACTCTCTGAGCATTCTAGAAATCTTGAGGTTTTATTTAAAGTTTCATAAATCTACCATTCCCATTTTAAAATATTTTCAAAATTATCAACCTTTTACAGCTTAAATATTTCTTATCCTACTTTCCTAGAAATATATGATAGGCATTTTTATATATGTCATGACCTGAAAAATTCTAATAAAAATAGTGATCTTGTTCCTAACATCTTTTCTACCCTTGTTAAAATACTACATACACTATATTATTCTTGGAAGGCACAGATCATGACCATAATTAAGGAAATGTTCTTCAGAACACAAGTCTCTTTTAATGCTGTTTATTAGTGTGTACCAGCTGTGCATGCAGTTCCATGTCATAATGTTGGCTTCTTTGTTCATTAGTTTTTTCTTCTCTAGGGAATTTATTTTTAGCGTCTATTAAAATCAGAGAGTTCAGTGGAATTGGATATAATAAATAAAAGCAGCTTTGTCAGAAAAACAAAGAAATTCAAGAAAAAGGAAACACTTGATTTGTCTTGATTGGGGTTAATATAGCAAATCCTTAGCTTCTGAAGAACAAGAAACATTTTATCTGCTACTTAAGGTTCGATCTGTGGGTTGATTTTCTCATTTGACTGGGAAATTAAATGGTTCTAGTCACTTCATAAAGCATATCAATGAGTAGGTACACAAATCTTTTAGGAACAGGTCTTCCCTAGAATTTTAATTCAAGTTTGTTCAGATATGCCAATGTATACCCCCAGGGAACAACTGATTGATTCCTTCCTGGTTATCTTTTTGACTTTTATTTTAAATATAAATTTATTCATTTTAATTGGAGGTTAATTACTTTATAATATTGTATTGGTTTTGCCATACATCAACATGAATCCGCCACAGGTATACACGTGTTCCCCATCCTGAANATACCCCCAGGGAACAACTGATTGATTCCTTCCTGGTTATCTTTTTGACTTTTATTTTAAATATAAATTTATTCATTTTAATTGGAGGTTAATTACTTTATAATATTGTATTGGTTTTGCCATACATCAACATGAATCCGCCACAGGTATACACGTGTTCCCCATCCTGAACTCCCCTCCCTCCTCCCTCCCCTTACCATCCCTCTGGGTCGTCTCAGTGCACCAGCCCCAAAGGACATATCTTGCAGGCCTACTTGGAAGTTGTGTTGTTCACATCACTCCAACTTACTCCCTGTGATCCAAATATGAATATGGAATAAAATGGAAGAAAAAAGCTTAGAAAGAGGAAAAAATCAACAGAAATTACAATAGAAAACTATAAGTAACTCAAATTCAATAAATGTGGGACTTAACTGTCCTGTTCCAGATCTGCTTCTCCTATTCCCTTCCTTATATTGGTAAGGGCATCACCATTAATATGATTCAAGTCAGAAAGCCTAGAATATACTTGACTTTCCCTCCAATGCCTATATGTAACCACTCATCAACTTCTGTTGATTTCACCCTAAAATCTCTCTCATATTAGTCCTTTCCTCTCCTACCCACTGCCACTGACCTAATCTGTATCCTCAACATTTCTCACAAAAACCTGTCTCAGACTTGTCAATCTTGTCTCCAAAAGCCCAATATGAATATTCCTTTGCTTAGAACCATTCCTTAGCATCATTTCTTACAGAATCATGGCTAAATTCCTTAGCATGGAGTTCAGGGTTTTTCACTACCTATCCTAGTCTACCTTTCCAACCTTATCTCCTTTACATGCATCACTCATTTACATGCATCTTATATGCTAGCACTCAGGACATTTTCCTCACAGCTAAACCATATAATTTCAGGTCTCTACCTTTTTTTCCCTCATGCTGTTTCCCCCCATCACTTTCAACCACTAATAAACCCCAACTCATCTTGAAAGACTTAATTTTCAAATATCACCTTTGCTCCACAGTTTTCCCTTATTTCCTCCACAGCCTCCATCTCCACTCTAAGCTGAGGTCAAGTAGCTCAGTCGTGCCTGACTCTTTGCGACCCCATGGACTGTAACCTACTAGGCTTCTCCGTCCATGGGATTCTCCAGACAAGAATACTGGAGTAGACTGCCATTTCCTTCTCCAGGGGATCTTCCCGACCCAGGGATCAAACCCAGGTCTCCTGCATTGGAGGCAGACACTTTAACCTCTAAGCCACTAGGCACACATAAATGATTGCTCCCTCGTGTATGTTTCTATAAGCAATTCTCTTACAGTTCTTATCAATTGATTATCATCTTTGGATTATTTGTATATACCAGTGATGGCTTATTGCCTGTTTCTCACATCCCTGCTGGGTATACATCACCATAGTCTATACCAAATGACCCTGTTCACCCTCAAGCTGTGGCTGATTAGACCAAAAGGGAAATAGTGCTTTACAATAGACAGATCTGGTGGCCACCACATTAACCTAGTGGTAAAGCTTGACCTCAATAATAATGGAATGGCTTGACATGATATGCATCCTAATGTGATGCTGTGAGAATTATACACGCTGCTCATGTTATCTTCTCACTAGATATGTTTCACCAGTGGCTCAGACAGTAAAGGAAGATCTCCTGGAGAAGGGAATGGCTACCTACTCCAGTATTCTTGCCTAGAGAATTCCCTGGACAGAGGAGCCTGGCAGGCTATAGTCCATAGCATTATAAAGAGTCGGACACGACTGAGCAACTAACACACATCATCATCTCACTAGAGATGTTTCACCTGAAAGTAATCATAAGAAAAAGTTCAAACATATCCAGAATGTAAGATATTCTGGAGAACACCTACTGGACTCTTCCATCCAGAATATCTGGACTCTTCAAAAGTATTAGTGAAATGAAATAGACGTAATGGGAGCCTCACATCTACTCTGAATCTTTAGAGCTATGAGCCAGACTCCTTAGAAATTCAAGCCAGAAAATAACTCCCTCCCTTGAATCCAAGACTCCAATCCTCTTAGAAGTACAAAGAACCTACAACTGTTTGTCAACATCCACTAAAGGAAAAGTCAGGATTTCTTATAACTGTCAAGCAGCTTAATTCACACATCTGCCATTTCTGTATGAACCTAAGTTCATTCAGTTTTCTACTCACATTCTACCTATTCTTTTCACCTGACTGAATCTACCACTGATCTTTATCTCTTACTTCTTCAAAACTTTCAGAATATTTTAACTGTGCTACAACTGAAGCTTCCTCACTGACTGCGATTTCCTTCTCTAACTTTGATTTAAACAGTTTTATCTCTGGATAATATTTCTCCTGCTATACTGTCAGGTAGAGGATATTATTTCTGCCATATTCAATTTACCTCTGGTAAGTGATGGGACCTTAATCTCTGTCTTACATAACTCCTACCCCATTTCAGCTGTGCGCTTCCACAACAATCCTCTGGACCTTGCAGTCAGTCACCCAGAACTAATTACTTCTGAAATAAATTTGTCACTATACCATTTGAGAATATTTTCAGGATTCTCACCCTACCAATATCAAGACATCAGTTCTTCAACCATCTCACAGACCCATCTACTTAATTCATATAAACCTTTGGTCTTTGCTTTTCTTTCCTATAAAATTTAAATTTCATGTTCTAACACTTCAACCTTCTGTTGTCAGTTATCTTCAACTCTCACGTTTTGTGGCACCAAACTCCCACTGCCTTCTGGCTTCTATTCTTTCTGATGAGAAATCAGCTATGAATCTTATTAAGGTTCCTTTGCACATAATCAGTCATTTTTTACTTGCTGTTTTCAAGTTTCTCTCATTTTCTTTTAACACTTTGATCATGATTTGTCTTGGGGTGTATCTCTTTGAGTTTATCCTACTTGGAATTTGTTGAGCTTCTTGGATGTGTAGATTAATGTTTTCATCAAATTTGAGAAGTTTTATGTGTATGTTTGATGGAGTCCCACAGGTTTCATTTTTTTCATCTTTTTTTTCTGCTCCTCACACTGGATAATCTCAACTGTCCTATCTTAAACACGTCTGATTATTTCTTCTGTTAGCTCAAATCTGCTTTTGAGACTGACTCTAATGAACTGCACTTTCCAACTGTGAAATTTCTATTTGGTTCTGCCTTATAAATTCTCTTTATTGATATTCTGTATTTGGTGAACATCATTTTCACACCTCTTTTAACTCTTGATACATGGTTTCCTTTAATTTTTTGAACATATGTATAATTGCTTATTTGTATTCATTGAATAGTACTAGTATATCAAAATTCAGGGCTTCCTCAGGGATAGTTTCTACTGACTACATTTTTTAAGTGTATGCACCATACTTTCCCATTTCTTTGTGTGTCTTGTAATTTTGTGTTGTTGAAAATTGGATGTTTTAAATAATTTAATGTGGCAACTCTGGAAATCAGATTTTCCTTCCCCAGGGTGTGTTGTTGATATTTGTTTAGTGTCTTCCCTTAACTAATTCTTCAGAGATTATATTCTTAGCTTTTTGTGGCTACTGAAGTCTCTGTTCAGATAGCTGAGTGGTCAGCTAATGACTGAACAGCAGTTACCTCAACCATCTCAAACTAGTAAGCCTCCTACCTTTTACTGAGGTAGGTGGTTTGCAGATAAATGCCTTCAATAGTGGCAGTTTACAACCCCATCTTAGCCTTTATTTCCTGCTTTTGCAGAACTTCGAGGTCAGCCAGATAAGAGATTAGGTCTTCTCAGTTCTTTCTTGGGTATTTGCTCACACGTGCACATGTTCATGGCCATCTAGATCCCCTGGGATACATCAGAACTTTTCAAAGATTCCTATGGACACTTCATTCCTCAGATTTTTAAGTTTTTGCCCTGCTGCCTGTCTGTCCCAACCATTGATGCCCCTTGAAGAGACTGTGATGTTAAACAACTGCCTCTATTTTTTTTTTAATTAAAAGTGTTCTAAGAATAGACTTTCCTCATCAAGCAAGCCGAGAGTCAGGTCAAACAAAAGCCAGTTCTGATAACAAGGATTTCCCAGAGAAATACCAAAAGGTCAAATGTTCTGGGAATGAGGCACTTTGGGGAGCTCCAAATCCATTCTGTCCCTTTTTATGTATGCGAGGCTGTAGTTATTCACAGCTCACATGGTCCTGAGACTGTTGGTTTTCAAGGCTACCCCAGAGCTCACAAAAGGAGAATGGAAACAGGGCAAGTCAAAATTTCATAATGCTTACTATTTTACTGAGATTCATTCATTTCTCTTAAAAAAATGCTCCTTGTATTGTCACAAGGCTTTGGTAAATTTTCAGGGCTGTGAAAGAGTTAATTTCAACAAATTTTGCTGTTCTCATTTCTTCTATGAAGGAACTGATTTCCAGAGGTCCATACACTACCAATGTGGAAGTGCTTCTCTCATCATCCTTCTATTTTGATTGACTCTTTTTTTCAAACCATTCTTTCCTCCTCTTATTTTAGAATACTTTTTCTTTAATCTTTTAGTTGTTACTGTATTTTCTTATACATGCTTAAAGTCCAAAGTTAAAAAAAAAACTTACCTTCTCCTGAAAAGATAAGCATCATAGAACATTAATACTTTCCTCTCAAGGTACGTTAAATATGGTCTGGTATTTTATCATATATAGTCTTTTTAGCCATCACTGTTATAATTTAATAGTCAATGTTTATTCTGATTTACCTGTATGTTTAGCTTTACTCTTATTTATCATTTGTTCTTGAATCTCAGATGATCTCACATCATTTTCTCTCTGCCTAAAGTGCTTCCTTTAAATTTTTCGTTAATGTGATTCTATGAGTGGTAAACAATCTTAGTTGTTGTTGTTGCTGAGTCACTCAGCTGTTTCTGACTCTTTGGGACCCCATGGACTGCAGCATGCAGACTTTCTTGTCCTTCACCATCTCCCGGGTTTGCTCAAACTCATGTCCATTGAGTTGGTGATAACATCCAACCATCTCATCTTTTGTAGTCCCCTTCTCCTCCTGCTTTCAATCTTTCCCAGCACCAATGTCTTTTTCAATGAATCAGCTCTTCACATCAGGTGGCCAAAGTATTGGAGCTTGAGCTTCAGCTTCAGCATCAGTCCTTCCAGTGAATATTCAGGGTTGATTTCCTTTATAAATATTTTGTCTTAGTTTTGAAAAACCAGTCTGACTATACAATTCTAGGTTGATAATGATTTTCTAATAGATACTGAGGATATTATTCTACCATCTTCTAGCTTTCATTGTTGTTTTAAGGAAATAAGTAATCAGCATAATCACTGATGGTTTGTAGCTCATTTCACTCTTAGTGCTTTGTCTTTTGCTTTACCTCTGGCATTCTATATTTGTTTATAAGTTTGGATATCTATTTATTTTGCTTGAGATTTGTTGGTCTCTTTAAGAATTATTTTTATTCCATTTTGGTAAATTTCAGGTTTGTTCTACTCAGATATTCCCTCTCGCCCATTTCCTTTTACCTCTTCTTTTGGAAATCCCATTATAGAGATTAGACCTTTCCCCTTTTATCTCCCATATCTAAATTTCTCTCTTCCTCACTTTGATGAATTCCAGGTAATTTTTTCTTCATTCTCTCTTCAGCTACCTCTGTGCTGCAAAATCTGTTCACTGAATTTTTAAAATTTAGTGATTATAACTTTATTTTTGGATCATTTTGATAGTTTTTAAAACATCTGCTTGGTCTTTTTTATAGTCTTTGATCCTTTATTCATACTGTCAATTTCCATATTTAATATCTCCAAACACTTTCAAAAATCTTTTATATTCTGTGCTCAGTAATTTCAACATCTAAAGTCTTTTCACTTCTTAGTCTATTTTCTATTATCTCTGTTGAACCCTTGTTTTCTTGTGTTTGTTTTTGAAATTTGACTGTGAGTTTATATTCTATGAAACTCTGAGAATTTGTCATTGAAGATTCACTCCTCCAAAAGAGATACTCTTTTGCTTTGTTCAGTTACCTGGAAACATTCATTACCAATCTGAGTACACTTCAATTAAACTCTATGTGTGAGGCTTTTGGAATATACACAAAAAAATGTGTAATAAGTTACAAGCCCATGCTGGAGATGGTTAATTTGAGGTTTTAAATCTTTATGAGAGATTTTTTTTTCTTTTCCATTTAATGTCAAAGTCAAGCAAGGCAAGTTTCCTTTTTCTCCTTATTACACAACCTTTTGAACTTAAAGCTTTATGCCACATTCTCCTTTTGGAATGCCAACTTTGAAAAATCTCAGATTTTATCTCCTATCCTCAAGTCCCATGCAACTGTCAAAACAGAATATTTTCAGAAGACATCAGGCTAATCTGCAGCTATGGTGCCTTATTGTCAACTCAGCAATGTCTTCAGAAATATATTTTATTTTTGTAGTATGACCTCATAACTATTATTATATATATATATATATATATATAAATAATCAAGCACTTTTAAGGAGGTGGATGGTAATCATGTTATTTCACTTATAATAACATAGGAAACAGACTATCTTGAAGTACTGTTCTAAACATCTACATCTCATTAAAATATGTGAACTGCACTGATATCAATATTCCAGACAAAATTTTAACTCTTATTTTTGCTTAATATTTTTCATAAATAATTGAAATGAATTAAGCTAAGCAAAAGTAGCTTTTCATGGCATGTCTAAAATATGTAGAAATTAATTACAGGCACCCTGAAACTTCAGAAACACCTACTTACCATTATCTAGATGATTTTTAAATCAATCATATCTGTATATCAAGCATTCCTCCACATTTTCATCATAACCAGGAACCTAGAAACATGCAGGCAAATAGATGGAAGTAAGCGAATGAGAATTTCAAACTATTTTGGTCTAATTTGTCAGTCTGTCTGAGTTTGTTGAAGACTTGGCAGAAACTATGCTGGTCCAAAATAGGGCTCATTACTAGTAATACTGTTAACCAAAAATTGCATCTTCAGTGTTTTGTTCTCAGGATCCTGGCAATGTACAGAGAGATTAGTAGGCAGCTTTCTGTGGCAGTTTATAGAGCAAATTTAATTTTTTTAATGGTTTTTCCTGGCAGGCAAGTCAGGAAAAGTCTTATTTTTTAATGTATTTTATTCCTGAAGAAAAAGGAATAAGATATTTACAAAGCTTTATTTACAAAGCTGCTCATGATTACTTTATTTGCGATTAAGAAATGTGCCTAGGTCCTTGCTACTCAAAGTCTGTTCCACAGACCATCAGCAACAACCTCACATAAAAGCTTGTTATAAATGCAAAATCTCAGACTCTTCCCCAGACCTACTTGATTGGTTCATTTTAACAAGATTTCCAGGTAATTTGTGTCCACATTAAAGTTTGAGAAGCACTGACCTAGGTGATTCTGGTAGGTTCATAACTGGTTGACAAATGATATTCACAGTGTTGATTGCTATCAATAGTGAATAAGATCTCAACCAGACTACCACATTCATAAAATGCTGAACATCACAATGTATAAAGACTTAGATGAAGACATAAATGGTGTGATTATAAAATTTTGAACTGCAGAATCAAAAAATATTTTGGAAAGGTCTGACAAATAACAAGATAAACTGTATTGAGAAGAAATGTTAAGGTTCAAAAACTAAACTGTACAAATACAAAAGAGGGGACTCTGGTTTAATAGTAGTTCATATATAAAATACCTAAACAAGACTTCCAAAGGTCCTGTCAGTGATGGAAAACGAGCAAGATTACTAGCTTTTTTCCCCATTAATTTTCAAGAAACTATACAGGTAACTGCTGCTGCTACTGCTAAGTCGCATCAGTCGTGTCTGACAAACATAGCCCCAAATAACTAATTTTAAGAAATTCCTGAAAACCCCCTGTGAAAGTGTGACAAGGGGCTGAAGTCTGGTGCAAAGGTTAGTTGGAGGCAACAATGAGGGGAACGGTTAGGAAAAGAAGAGGTTTATGTTTTGGTTTTGTCTCTAGTCTGCATCTCCTTGAAATATGCATTACATAGGGCTAGCCATGGAGAAGGCAATGGCAACCCACTCCAGTACTCTTGCCTGGAAAATCCCATGGATGGAGGAGCATGGTAGGCTGCAGTCCATGGGGTCACTAAGAGTCGGACACTACTGAGCAACTTCACTTTCACTTTTCACTTTTATGCATTGGAGAAAGAAATGGCAACCCACTACAGTGTTCTTGCCTGGAAAATCCCAGGGATGGGGGAGCCTGGTGGGCTGCCATCTCTGGGGTCACACAGAGTCAGACACGACTGAAACGACTTAGCAGCAGCAGCAGCAGCAGGCCTAGCCAAATAAAATATGAGGTTAAAAAAAATCATTATAAAGAAATATTTATCCTAGGAATACAAAGTTGAATCAACATCAGAAAATCTGTTAATATAAATCTTTGTATAATAGACTATTGGATTAAATTACAATTGATGCAGAAATAGATTTGGTAAGGTTCAACATCTATTTATGATTATATTTAAAAGTCATGAAAGCTGGTTACTTGATAAATGTTCAAAAACTTATAGAAAATATTATACTTAATGGAATAACATTAGTTATATTTCCATTAAAACCAAAATGAATACAAAGCAGCCAGCTATCACTGCAGTTTAACATAGTATTGTATGTCCTGAACAATGTTATAAAAAATACATAAAATATAAAGAAGTTTAAGGATTAGAAGACCTTAAAACTATTATTTGAAAATTATATGATCGTTTGCATAGAAGAACATGTAGAATTAGCAATCATTAAAACTATGAAGAGTTAAGCAAGACTTCTGGATACAAAATCAATAGCATTTTCCCATGCCAGCAACAACCAATTAATAGAATTTAAAATATACTATTTCAATTGTATCAAAATTTAAAAAATATCTTAGGCATTACCTTAATCAGGAAGGCCTAATACCTTTATGGAGAAAATTATTAACTCTAATATAAGAAATATAGGTGGTATTAGAGAAGACTCTTGAGAGTCGCTTGGACTGCAAGAAGATCCAACCAGTCCATCTTAAAGATCAGTCTTGAGTGTTCTTTGGAAGGACTGATGTTGAAGCTGAAACTCCAGTACTTTGGCCACCTGATGCGAAGAGCTGACTCATTTGAAAAGACTCTGATGCTGGGAAAGATTGAGGGCAGGAGGAGAAGGGGAAGACACAGGATGAGATGGTTGAATGGCATCACCGATTTGATGGACATGGGTTTGGGTGGACTCCGGTGATGATGGACAGGGAGGCCTGGCATGCTGCAGTTCATAGGGTCGCAAAGAGTCGGACACGACTGAGCGAATGAACTGAACTGAACTGAACACAGGAAACAGTTGAGCTGAATAGAGATACATTCCATGCTCTTTAATGGGAAGACTTATTATAAAGATATCAATTGTCTCCACATTAATATTTAAATTCAATGTATGAACTGAATTGAACTGAACATAGGAAACAGTTGAGCTGAATAGAGATACATTCCATGCTCTTGAATGGGAAGACTTATTATAAATATATCAAATGTCTCCACATTAATATTTAAATTCAATGTAATCTCAACCAAAATTTCAGCTGATTTTTAAAGACAGTAAATAAATGTAATAAAAATGTGCACAGTGTAATAAAAGCCCACAAATTGCTATGCCAACCTTAAGATGAAGAGCCATAATAATATTTTTACTTTTTAAAAAACTGATCTTTTTGCAACAAATACTTATCCCATTTCTTAAAGCCTCACCTCTCCAAGATTACAATTTATCAATTTTCTAAATATCTCCAAATTGTCCTTTCTTGTCTCCTTTCTCTCTCCACCTCTCAAAAATGCTCTTTAAAAAATAGAAATGGCTTTCTTTTAACTATTACTTAACTCTCTATTTTCATAAAATTGAAGACTTAATAACTACATAAGAATTTTACAGAAAATAATGAAAAAGTTTTGACTGTGAGTATATAGATTGGAGCCATCGATGAACTAGGCATGGGGCTTCCCTGCTGGTTCAGTGGTAAAAAATTTGCCTGGCAACATAGGAGACACAGGTTTGATCCTGGGTTGGAAAGATCCCCTGGAGAAGGAAATGGCAACCCTCTTTGGTAATTTTGCCTGGAAAATTCCATGGACAGAGGAACCTGGCGGGCTATAATAGTACGTGGGGTTGCAAAGTGTCACACATGACTTAGCAACTAAACAACTGATATAAATCTTACCAACTAATTTTCAAGTATCATCAAAAGTACCTAAAAACAAGCACAGAAAATAGTGAAAATTTTCCTGTTACTTTATAATTTGTTTTAAAAAATACTTTTGATTAACATTTTCATAGGTCAAAATTACCAGAGCTTCTGAGTAACATTAATGATTTATCTGCAACAGAATCATAAACATAAAAGCATTATATTAAGCTAATGTAAAATATTCTAAAACTTAATACAGAGAAAGATTTCAGAGTTAACTGCTTTAGAAGTAAACTATTTTAAGCAAAAGAGACACAGATGTATAGAACAGGTGGCGGGCTATAATAGTACGTGGGGTTGCAAAGTGTCACACATGACTTAGCAACTAAACAACTGATATAAATCTTACCAACTAATTTTCAAGTATCATCAAAAGTACCTAAAAACAAGCACAGAAAATAGTGAAAATTTTCCTGTTACTTTATAATTTGTTTTAAAAAATACTTTTGATTAACATTTTCATAGGTCAAAATTACCAGAGCTTCTGAGTAACATTAATGATTTATCTGCAACAGAATCATAAACATAAAAGCATTATATTAAGCTAATGTAAAATATTCTAAAACTTAATACAGAGAAAGATTTCAGAGTTAACTGCTTTAGAAGTAAACTATTTTAAGCAAAAGAGACACAGATGTATAGAACAGGCTTTTGGACTCTGTGGGAGAGGGAGATGGTGGGATGATTTGGGAGAATGGCATTGAAATATGTATAATATCATATATGAAACAAAAAATAAAAATAGTTGAAATTTGAAAAAAATATATAAAACTTAATGAAATATATTGTTTTTTACATAGAATATTTTACAAATCTATGGAATAGATATATCAATTTTCTCCATGAAAATGTAGCATATAATCATTCAAAATAATTATTTTTAAAGAAATATGACTGTCAGAACCAACTAGCAGAAATGAATAGTCAATGACAAACGTAGTACTGAGAGGTAAATTTCAAAAATTAAACTTGCAAAATATGAGCATGAAAAAAAATTAAATTTTAATATGTGGTAACCTTATTGACATCAGTCTTAGCAATGTTTTTGCAGATCTGACTCAAGGGAAACAAAAGCAAAAATAAACAAATGAGACTACATCAAACTAAAAAGCTTCTACACAACACAGGAAATCATAATCAAAATAAAATGGCAGTCTCCTGACTGGGGAAGATATTTGTAAATCACATATCTGATAAAGAGTTAATATTCAAAATAAATAAAGAACACATACAACTCAACAGTAACAACAACAACAACAAAATTGATTAAAAATGTGCAGAGGATCTAAATAGACGCTTTTCCAAAGACATACAGATAAACAACAAGTACGTGAAAAGATGTTCAACATCACTAATTATTAGGGAACTGCATATCAAAACCAAAATGAGATATCACCTGCCTGTAAGAATGGCTATTATTTAAAACACAAGAAATAATACGTGTTGGCAAGGACGTGGAGAAAAGGGAACCCTTGTACACTGTTGGTGGGGTAGTAAATTGATAGAGCCTCTATGGAAAACAGCAGAGAAATTCCTCAAAAAATTAAGACTAGAACTACCATATGACCCAGCTATTCCACTTCTGGGTATTTATCTAAAGAAAACAAAACATTAATTTAAAAAAACTATATGCACCCTTATGTTAACTGCAGCATTATTAACAATAATCAAGATATGGAAATAAACTAAGCATCCATTGATGGATGAATAAAAATATGGTTTATATATACAACAAAATCTACTCAGCCATAAAAAAGAATGAAATTCTGCCATTTACCCAAGGATGGACCTTGAAGGTATTATGCCAAGTGAAATCTAAAAGAAAAGAAAACAAAAACAAACTGATAGATTCCAAGATCAGATTAGTAGCTTATCAGGGGGTAAGGGGGTGGGGAAAAGACAATATAGCTGAAGTGGGTAAACTGTATAGTGATGGATGCTAACTAGCTTTGTGGTGGTGACCATTTTGTAGTATATGTATACATGTTGAATTATAATGCTGTATACCTAAAACTTATATAATGAAAAAGAGTAATAGCCCTAGGGTATAATTTCAATTACTACTTTATAAATTATACAACATTACTTTGTATTTCTCAGCATTAGAAGTGACTGAGGTATCTAAACAAAGTTCTAGAAAATTCAACTTGTTAACTGAAAAATCTATTTTTTTCCATGTATTTACACATGTACATAATACATTTCTTATTTATTTAGGTAGCTACTTGATGCATACTAATGGAGCACAGCAAAAATAAATTTATTTCTAACTTTGAATGACAGGAAGCGCAGAGAGTCCTGTATAGGATTAAGATGACATCATTTTCTAAAAATATCCAAAGAAACCATTTTTTAAAAAGAAAACACTGCCTACTAAAAATATCATGATGTACAGAAAATCTGGACTAAATTTACTTTGAATATCCTCTCAAAGTCTATTTTTCCATACTAGGGAACATAGACACAAGTTATCAAATACCTACAGAAAATGGATGCTGTGATGTTAAGAGGTAGAAAGGGAAAAAAAGAAATCTCAGCCTTTAATTTTTTTGTTCAACTTTATACACAGTTTGCATCGGTAATATACATTTAGTGTTCCATTTATTTTTAAATGCATCAGAAAATCAATCATGATAGATCTGTGACCAATACAAACATTTCTGAATTCAAAAAATTCAGTTAGAAAAGTCAATAAACTAGCACTTCTGTAAAGATAATTATTAAACAATGGTAATGTATATTTACTCCTTATTTCAGTTCTAACATATCCAACATCACTTCTTTCTTGTGCCATATAGGAATAAAATTTAGCAGGAAGTAAGCTATCTACTGTATGTTTTAGGGCCTAATAAAATATTTTAGTTTGATTACTTAACGTTCTTCAAATCACAAATCCAATTCAAATAATGAGACTCATCATTCCTTATTCAATAACTGGTGAAGTAAATATAACCATAAAAACTATTTTGAATAAATTTTACACTTACTCAAAAACTACTAAAAGAAATACATCAGAGACTTGGTATAAATGTTTGCTTGGGGACTATGCTGTGAAACTGCCAGAGAAGTGTTTCTTTTGTCACTCAGTAAATAAAACTGCCATGGTATGGACCTCAGATAGAAAGGTCTTAAATGGAACTTTGCTTTGCAATAAAGAATGTTACAGAGGTTCTGGTGTATTTTCTCTTTAAAGTAATAATTAATTGACAAGTAAGTGAAATGCAATAAGGAAATGGCCTATAATTTCACTAATATTTCAATGATACAAAACATGAAAATACTTGTAAAATAATTAACATCTAGATTAATTAACAAGAGGAATTCTACAGCATGATAACTATGAAAGCAGTATGAATGATTGCTGTAGCTTTTTAATGATCACTTTATTTGTAACACTGTCAAATTTTTACATTAAAAACTAATAACTAAGGTACATATTTGTAATTTCTTACTTTATTACCCAAGTTTTCACTAGAGAGAGATTTTTGTCAATGACTTTTTTTAGATTCAACTGAAAAATAACTAATTAGCTCAAATATTTAAAGTAACAAATTATCAATAATTTAATTTTTAAAACTTTTAGTTCTAAAAATTAATTCTTTAAAAGCTCTGATTTGACCCTCGGGGAATGTAAAGAACACATCTGTATCCTAAAGCCAAAACTTAATTATATGGCTTCATGCCAACTGATCAAAAAAAGTAGAGTTGCTCTTAAACCAATCCTTATTATATCATTTGGCACAATAGTTTTTATCTTTTATATATATCATTGAAACACCCAGGCCAACATTTCTAATAAGTTGCATCCATATTAAGAGGTAACAAGTACAAATAATCACATACTTAAGATATGATACTTGCTTGACTACTACAAAAGTAATTATACTTAAGTTTTTCTATAGGAAACTGAGTTATTCATTAATGTTTTTGAAAAATTCCTGCACTACTAAAAATGTAAATTTATCCATCTTTAAATTAAACAAGGGCTTTATATAATAGTACGGTAATCAAAAGATTTATAGAGTGATCTGTATTTATTTCATCATGTTAATTGAGGATCAGTTAAGATTTACAGGATCCACAAAGGACATATTTTCTAATAAAAACCTATTTCTCAGCTGCTGCTCTCTGAATCTGAATATAACCAAAGGCAGCATACTTATGTAGTAACGTTCCTGAAAGTCAAGACATAAACCCAAACTTTGGCAGTTTTATCAAAATCTCCTTGATAATTAAATACTCTGCTAGTTCTCAAAAACCTTACTGCTTTGTGTAACATTTTCAATACAGAAATAAAATACTCTTCAAATAATACATTTCAAAAGATGATTAAGTTTTGCAAAATTAAATAGTATAAATTAAGCATATTAACATCGTTTTTCTGACAACATGAAATAACCAGTTTAAGAAAACTGCAATGGACTAAATAAAAAACACAAATGTCACAATGTGAGGCACATTTATCCTCACGTATTACTGAACTTACAAAATCTACTAAAATATTTTAAAATTCCATTAATACATTAAAAAAACTGCAAAAATGCTTAAGACTATAGGAGAGTCATGAATTACACAGGCACTTCACATGTAAACAATCTACAGTACAACTGAAAATATTTTGGCACCAACCTATAATACTAAAAGAATTCAATATAAAGCCAGAGTTCTGTAATTTCTACTCACTTTTTTCTATAAAACTAAGATCAAAGACTGAAGAAATTATGTATAAACTAGAATCACAAGTATATTAAATAACTCAAATATAGAGTTTTAAATTGGTAAAAAAAAAAAAAAAGATTACCTTATCCAGATGTTTACCAGTATGCTATGATAAAAAAATTAAACCTAATGTGATTATTAAATTGAAATCACATTTTCAACTTAGTATTAATCTGATTATTGAAAAATAATCAAGATTATTAGCTAACTTAGTAAAAAGAGAATTTGAATTTATCAAAGACTCTTATTAAGTTGATCTAGTTTTCCCTCAAAAGAAGTTTGGGCAATTCAAAATTGAATTTTGATGTTTTAACATGATTTTCCTTAAATCTAAGGCTTGAATAATAAAATTATTTTTGACTAGATATCCTTATTCATAAATTTGAGATATCTGAAATCACTTCAAATAAATGAAACTAGACATTTAGGATTTTTAAATGTTATGTCAAGCCGTAGAAAGCTGAGATGCCTTGGTTGTAGGTAATTCAAGAAGAGCCTGAACTGTGACACCAACTTTCACAAGACCTCTTTCTTCCAAAATATGATGAGGCAAACAGAGTCTTTCCTGAAAAAACAAAACAAATGATATCTAAACATGTGCTTTTTTATAGTACAGCAAAACCTAAGTAAGTCAGAACTGAATTTTTATAAAACTCCAGGTAAAAATTATACAATTCTAATGAAATAAACTTTAAGATGTCTGCTTCAATAGATTTTTATGGTATGGAATTCTATTTTATGAGCTGTATTTTTATCTGAGGTTGATCTGATCTACACAATAAGAAAATATTTTTAAGTGAGACGGTGGTGCTAGATGTTCCCTAAGCCCTTGTGCTAGAGGAGAAAGAGCACTATATTTCCAGCCAAGAGATCTAAGCGTCATATGGAGTACTAAAGGTACTAAAATTCCCTGAGATACTGTTTTTTCATCCTGAAAATGGAACTGTGTGAGAAACAAATAGAGGAATCTATATATGGAAGCATTTTAAGCATTTTGTAACCTGCTCAGTCCTATACAAAACTAGCCACTCTGATTCCTTCTACCAGTTCTTAGGTTCCATGGTCTGTGATGTATATAGCACTTCAGTACTTTTTTTGTTGTAAGATGGCTTCCCTCCAGCTTCTAGTGATGTTGTGTTGCTTCTTAGTTCAAACAGCCTAGAATTTGATAAATAACAACTGTCTTCTCTTCTAAGTCATTATATATGTCAATTCTTCACAATTCTATGAGAAAGAAGGTTTAGAGACAACTTTGCATTAGGTTTCATTAGCCTTCAGTGATCCTCTTTTAACATTCTTAATGTTTCCAAGGGTTCTGTCTTCACCCTCTTCTCTTTCTGTACTGTATTCTCTCTTTGGTATTCTCAAAGCCTCATCAAAATCACAAGGATTTTATTTGAAGATATGCATGAATGTGCACAGCATCAAATAAATTTGGTAACATTTTTTGAAGAAATGATATAGTCTACTGCGTCAGTTGTAGACTGACTCACTCATCTCAGGAAAATAAGCTAGTAGTGGATAAAGTAGACGGCAAACAGACCATTTATAGGTCCCATATGGTCCATGATTTGTTTTAGGTGATTAGCANTTATTAAGTTGATCTAGTTTTCCCTCAAAAGAAGTTTGGGCAATTCAGAATTGAATTTTGATGTTTTAACATGATTTTCCTTAAATCTAAGGCTTGAATAATAAAATTATTTTTGACTAGATATCCTTATTCATAAATTTGAGATATCTGAAATCACTTCAAATAAATGAAACTAGACATTTAGGATTTTTAAATGTTATGTCAAGCCGTAGAAAGCTGAGATGCCTTGGTTGTAGGTAATTCAAGAAGAGCCTGAACTGTGACACCAACTTTCACAAGACCTCTTTCTTCCAAAATATGATGAGGCAAACAGAGTCTTTCCTGAAAAAACAAAACAAATGATATCTAAACATGTGCTTTTTTATAGTACAGCAAAACCTAAGTAAGTCAGAACTGAATTTTTATAAAACTCCAGGTAAAAATTATACAATTCTAATGAAATAAACTTTAAGATGTCTGCTTCAATAGATTTTTATGGTATGGAATTCTATTTTATGAGCTGTATTTTTATCTGAGGTTGATCTGATCTACACAATAAGAAAATATTTTTAAGTGAGACGGTGGTGCTAGATGTTCCCTAAGCCCTTGTGCTAGAGGAGAAAGAGCACTATATTTCCAGCCAAGAGATCTAAGGGTCATATGGAGTACTAAAGGTACTAAAATTCCCTGAGATACTGTTTTTTCATCCTGAAAATGGAACTGTGTGAGAAACAAATAGAGGAATCTATATATGGAAGCATTTTAAGCATTTTGTAACCTGCTCAGTCCTATACAAAACTAGCCACTCTGATTCCTTCTACCAGTTCTTAGGTTCCATGGTCTGTGATGTATATAGCACTTCAGTACTTTTTTTGTTGTAAGATGGCTTCCCTCCAGCTTCTAGTGATGTTGTGTTGCTTCTTAGTTCAAACAGCCTAGAATTTGATAAATAACAACTGTCTTCTCTTCTAAGTCATTATATATGTCAATTCTTCACAATTCTATGAGAAAGAAGGTTTAGAGACAACTTTGCATTAGGTTTCATTAGCCTTCAGTGATCCTCTTTTAACATTCTTAATGTTTCCAAGGGTTCTGTCTTCACCCTCTTCTCTTTCTGTACTGTATTCTCTCTTTGGTATTCTCAAAGCCTCATCAAAATCACAAGGATTTTATTTGAAGATATGCATGAATGTGCACAGCATCAAATAAATTTGGTAACATTTTTTGAAGAAATGATATAGTCTACTGCGTCAGTTGTAGACTGACTCACTCATCTCAGGAAAATAAGCTAGTAGTGGATAAAGTAGACGGCAAACAGACCATTTATAGGTCCCATATGGTCCATGATTTGTTTTAGGTGATTAGCATAGTGTTTTACATTACTTTTTTAAATCCAGTGTTTCTTGAAACATTGGAAACTTTGGCAAGATAAGTCCCCTAATCCCAATGAGTAACAACTATATCTTCCATGCTGATAATTTTCAAATCTTTATTTCCTGCCAGGATCTCTCTACTGAGCTCCAGATACAAACGTCAACTTGATACAGCCAAATGAATGTCCAACAGACATACCAAAATCAATATGTCCACAACAGAACTACTTCCTTACTAAATTAACTTTTCTGTCTGTATTCTATACCTCAGTCAGTAATACACTATTCAGTCTCTCTCAATATAAACCTGGGAATCATAATCGTCTTTCTTCCTTATTCCCCTAACTCAGTCATCAAATACTACTGATACTATCTCATTTATCAAAACAGTTCTCAAAAACTATCTCCTCACTCCATTTTCACTGCAACATTTATTGCCCTCCTAATATTTCACTTGTTTATTCAAAAAATCAACAACATATATCAGAAACTAAAAAAGGTTTCAAATCAATGGCATCAGCTTCCACCTTAGAAACTGGAAAAAGAAGAGCAAATTAAACCAATGGTAAGCTGAAAGAAGGAAATAATGAAGGTGAGAGAGGAAACCAACAAAATTAAAAAAACAGAAAATATTAGTGAAAAAAATTAATAAAACCAAACGTTAGTTCACTGAGAATTTTTTTTTAATTCACAAAATCCCTAGCTAGATTAATCAGGAAAAAGAGAGAACAATATCAGGAATAAAAGAAGTGATGCCACAGGAGAGTCTACAAATACTAAAATGATAACAAGGGGGACATTATAAACAACATTATAGCAACACGTTCGACAAACTAGATGAAAAGGACAAATTATTTGAAAGACACCATATATCAAAGCTCATACAAGAAGAAAGAGAAAATCAGAATAGCCCCATATTCATTAAAGAAATTGAAACTGTAGTTAAAAATTTTCCTACAAAGAAAACCCCCTGCCTAGATGGATTCAAAGTTCAATAATGACTGTGACTAAATATTTATGAGTAAATAATATTAATTCTATCCATAATATTCAATAAAAGTGAAGAGTGGGGAATACTTCCTAACATGTTCCATGAGATCAGCATTACCTTGACACCAAAACCAGACAAAAACTTTAAAAGAAAGAAAACTAACGAACAATAACCCTACTGACATAGATGCAAAAGGGCTAAACAAAATTTTAACAAATTGAATCCAACAACATAAAAATAGCAACAACAAAATCCATCATGACCAAGTGGGGTTGATCCCAGGAGTCCAGGTTTGAGTTAATATCTGAAAATCGACCAATGTAATTAACAATGCTGTGAAAGAAAAAAATGTTAACTTAGTAGATGTAGAAAAAGCACTTGACAAAATACAACATTCATTTCTGGTAAGAACTCTCAGCAAACTAGAATCATGTATCTCACAAGGAACTTATATCTGGAATATACAAAGAAATAATAAAAGGTGACTAATTAAATTAACAAATGAGCACAGGATTTGAAAAGACATTTCTCCAAAGAATATATACAAATAGTTAAGAGGCACACAAAAAGATGACCAACATCATTAGCCATTAAAGAAAAGCTAATCAAAATTTAAATTAAAAAATAAATTAATTAATTTAAAAAAAACACACACACAGTGAGACCACTTCAGACCTCCTACTAGAATGACTAGAATCAAAAAGGTAGACAATAATAATTGGTGAGAATGCAGAGAAATTAGAACCCACATACACTGCTTCTGTGAATGTAAACTGGAAAATAATTTAGCAGTTCCTCAAAAAGATAAACAGAGAGCAGATATAACAGATATAACCCAGCATAGAGCAACCATTTAACCTACCATATAACCTTATTAACTAAGAGAATTAAAATAAGCATTCAAACAAAAACATGTTCATGAATGTTCACAGTAGCATTATTTATAATAAACAATGAGTGGAAACAGCCCAAACATCCATCAACTGATGAATGGTGAACAAAATGTGGTACATACATACAATGGACTATTACTCAACCCCCAAAAATGAACTACAGTCATGCCTCAGAGACAGTGAGACTCCAGTTCTAGACCACCAAAATAAAGCAAATATTGCAATAAAGTAAGTCACATGAATTTCTGTTTCCCAATGTATATAAAAGTTATATTTACACTATACTGTAGTCTCTTAGTGTGCAATAACATTATATCTTTTTTAAAAAACTTAATTAAAAATATCTTATTACTAAAAAATACTAATCATCATCTGACAGTGCAGGGTTGTCACAAACCTTGAATTCATAAAAAATGTTGTATTTGTGATGCACAATAAAGTGCAATAAACCTGAGTATGTCTGTACTGCTTTATGCTACAACATGAATAAACCCTGAGAGCATTATGCTAAATGAAAGAAGCCATACACAAAAGACCCCATATCATATGACATTATTAATATATAATGTCAATAATAGGCAAATTCATACAGATAAAAAAGAGGACAGATTCCTAACAGCTAAGAGGTTTCTTTTGGGGTGATAAAAATATTCTACCCTTTATTAACAGTTTGCTGTCCAACTCTGTGACTATACTAAAAAACATTGAATTATATACTCTTTAAATGGGTGAATTTTATGATATATTAAATATTTTTTAAAATAAAAAACAATGTGTGTGCCCAGACCTAAAAAAAAGATAACTTTAATCCATACCTTTCAACATATATAAAAATTAACTAAAATTTGATTATAAACCTAAACATAAAAATTAAGACCATAAAAATTCTAGAAATAAATATAGGAGAAAATCTTTGTGACCTTAAGTTATGCAAAGATTTCTTTGGTTTGACACCAAAAGTACAATCAATTTTTTTAAATGACAAATTACAAAAATATTAAAATTTCTGCTCTTTGAAAGATACTATAATAAGAATGAAAAGATAAGGCAAAGACTGGGATACAGTATTTGTAAATCATATATTGTATCTGATAAAGGACTTGATCCACACATCCAATAAAGGACTTTATCTACAATTTATAAAGAATCTCAAACTCAGTAAGAAAACAACTCAAAAGATAGACAAAAGATTGGAACAGACACTTCATAAAAGTCATACAAATGGAAAATAAGACCTTGAAAAAATGATCAACATCATTAGCCTTCAGACAAATGGAAACTAAAACCACACTGACAAACCGTACATACCTATTAAAATGAATAAATTTAAAAAGACACTGACCATATTGAATGTTACTGAGGATGTGAAGGAACTGGAACTCTCCTACACTGCTGATGGGAATGTAAAACAACATAACCACTTTGGAAAAGTTTTATACTCAATGTTAAGCATATACCCCCTGTATGTTCTAGCCATTCCACTTTCATATGCCTACCCAAAATTAAAGAATATATATATCCAAAGACTTGTACATAAATGTTCATAGCAGCCTTATTTATAGTAGTCCCTAGAACTGTAAACAATCCAAATAGCCATCAACAAACGGGTCAATGGACTGACAAATTGTGATATATTCATATAATAAAATACTACACAACAATAAAAAGGAATGACATATTTATACATGCAATATTGATGAGTCTTAGAATAGCTACACTGAGCAAAAGAAGCCAGAAAAAAAATTCGTACATATTTTATCATTCCAGTTATATATAACTCCAGATGGAAGATGCAAACTAAACTATAATAACAGAAAACAGCTTTTAGTGGTTGACTAGAGGATTGCAAAGGGATAAAAGGAAACTTTTGAGAGTAATGGACATGTTCATTATCCTGACTATGGTAATGATTTCATGGTATATGCATATGTCAAAATTCATCAAACTGTATACTTATATGAACTTTATTGTATGTCAATTATACTTCAATAAAACTGTTAAAAATACAAAAATATCCTAAAAAGTTAAATTTAAAAACTGACTATGTATGATCATTTTCAAGTCAGGGAAAAACAAATTGAAGCTAAAAATAAAATTTCTCCTTTCGTTACCAATACCTAGAGAGTTTTGAAAATGAAAGCTGATGAGCCACCTTTATGGTGAGAATGGGTGAGTCACTAACTCTGTCATAGAACAAACAGGAGAAAGAAGATGAGAGCATGCTAAGTAGAATAGTTTTCATAAGACATTTCCTGTCATTCTCCTTGCCTAATGTATAAAGAAAGTGTCAGGAGTAAGTTAGATTGTCTTTCATTTCATGTAAAAGAACAGAAATAGAGAATATCCAAGTTAGAGGGTGGGTTCTGGAATTCGTGTTTACTAAAGTTTTAGTAAAATAGTTTAGCAAACTTGGACAAGTTTTCTAAGCTCTCTGTGCCTCAGTTTCCTCATCTGTAAAATGTCATTCATTTAATAAATGTTGACTGAGAACCCCTCATCAAAAAAGCTCTTAAAACAAAAACTGACAAAACAGGAACATATATATAATGCAATAACAAACTTGAAAAATAACTATCCTAATTTTTCTACTTTCTCACTAAGAGATTAAGAGTGAGTATAAAAAGAAAGAACTAACATAAAAATGCTTAGGAATTAAAATTTCAAAACATCATGTCAAGCATAGACAAGAAGTAACTAGCTTGCACACAGCTCCCAAATTAAACAATAATTCAACTGATTCTCTCTATATAAATCATATTTATTCACTTGCAGGAAGAGGTTACAGTAGAATTTGTAAACCAGATTATTATGACACTATTGAAAAGAGAACTTAATAATCACAATATTTAAGTGTATCAAAACAACACATGGTACACCTTAAACTTACAAAATGTTATGTCAATGATATCTCAATAAAATATACTTTAAAAAATAAAAGGAAAAAAGTACAACTGCATTGTGATCTGCTAACAATCCCAAGTCCTCTCAACAGTTCATCATGTTAAGTTTATAATGTTATCAAAAAAGCAATATTTTTATTTTTCATTTTCATTATATATTTATAATATTGCTTTGTTAATTTAATACTATACAATTATTACATGAAACATAAGCTAATTTCTACAAATGTCAGAAAAAGTTTATCCAGCGAGGTATTATCATAATGTTACTAAGATTTCCAAATTGACATTTTAAATAAAGTTTTAAATGTTGTTCACAGTGAATGCAAATCTTCTAATCAGAGTCTATTCTTAGATTAAAGGAATCAAAATATCCTCTAACAGGAAAAGTAAGAGTAGCAACAGCATCACAATCAACCTGTCATGTGACCAGTAAGTTATGTTTATTCGATGATGTGCATGGTTAGTAAATTTTCTATATAAGTAGCTATTTTATAATTACTTTAAAAGCAGCTTAAAAATCATTCAATAGACAGCTTTTACATTTAAATATGGAATTCAGTAGAAGGTGAAAAGGAAGGTATTCATTTTCATGTTCAAAGAGCATTATTCATGCCTACTGTGAAGGAGCCAGTTTGTATGTAATAAATTCATATTTAAATGATCATTTTGTTAGAAAAATAATTACCTGTGAGACACCCAACTTTTTACAAGCATCAAGAAAATTTTCTACATTTCTTCGACATTTCGCCATGCTAAGTTTAGGCTGTAAAGTAAGAAAAATATTATATTTTCAGGTATATTTGTACAAAACTTATAAAAACTGAAAATTACATTTATTGAAGAATATTATTTAAAGATTGTTTCAAGCAGCTTTATCTTCCTTTAGAGAACTAACAAACTGTAGCCAAAACTTACCACTGCTGGTGATGGCACATGAATACTAGCTACAGAGCGTGGCCTTATATGATTGGCTAAATGGCAAAGAACAACCCCATCCATCAGTGCAGCTCCTATGTCATCAGGCAAAATTACTTTTAACCTGGATTCAAGATTCTGTAAAAGAAATGGGTATAAATCACAGACATTCTATTTAAATATATATGTATATAACTAACCATTACATAATCTAAACTTTTAAACAGTATTGAAAATAATATATTCTTTTTTAATTTTCCAAGTTAAACCCATTTTTATAAAGCAGACCTGAAAGGTCAATGTGACTTACATTGCGAAGCTGTCGTATTTGTTCTCGCTCTTCACGTAGATGTTCCATCTTTCTTCTCATTGTAAAACCTGGATCTGCTGCCCCATATTCTTGGCGAGATGAGCGGCTGAAAGCTATAAAAACAGAAATTTCCTAGCTTATTACAAAGCTAATCAGAAGGATCAACCATCGGCGGGGAAAGAGGCATGATACAAAGAACTAGAACAAAATGACATAAAGCACTTTCATTATTAATGAATTCTAAATACTTTTTTACAGAATATAATTGAAATTTACTTATCTGCATAATTGAAAACAACAGGGAAGACAAGTGTAACAACTGCTACCACCTATAGATGTTCTTACTTAAACATATGTTATTAGAAACATGATCCAGGTTAAGAAATCAGCCTTTATTATCTTTAAAGAAAAAGGAAATTATTCTTGAAGGTCAATACAGTTATTCAGGAATAAAAACTATAATTCAATACCTTGCCAAGTAACATGGATCCATTTTCTTTTGGGCTTGCCAAATGCGAAAAGATCCCTTTTTAAAACCACAATATAATGGAGTGCTATAATTTCAAACAGTGTTTGGTCTGCTGGCAGAGTGGTCATTCTAATAGCAGTCACAGTAGAGTAGAAATAAGACTGCAGTATATCTAAGGCAAAAAGCTGAGGTTTCAGGAGCTTGAAGGTAAAGAGGAAGAAAGAAATGGGGAATGGGAATTGGAGAGACAAATAAAGTTAAGAGAAAATTACTTTTAGGAGAGGGGAAAGAATGAATCTACGTGTACTTAAAACTAAGGAATCAATCCCATTTAAGCTGAGAAACTCTAGTTTTGTATATAACCAATAGATTGTATTTGCAGAATATATATTTACCTGATCTAGGCTTCAAGCCAAAGGGACCATGTGAAAAAACATCAGTTCTATCATACTCCTAAAAACAAAAAACAAATAAAATCTTTTTTTTTCAAGATAAAGTAGTTATATACATTCCAATTTTGAGAAGTATTTATTTTTTTCCATAATTAGTAGAGAAAGGTAAACTGCAGTTTAATTCAAATAGATAATGTTTCATTTTTAAAAGGTCTACAAATATTTGCTAATTAACTTCTCTCTTAGCATAAGGGAAATGAAAGTTATTGAAGTGAATCAAATAAACATATACTCTTTTTTTTGAATGAAGAACCAGATTAAAGTCTCCTGAAAAATAGAAAAAAGTTTCAATGAAAAGATAAGTAAAATTAGTGACACTTACTATCTACTATGGACTTGACCCTTAGTGGATAATCTGGGGCAAATATACACATTCAAACTAACAGTGGCTGCAGAGTGATAGATAATAAAGCATTATTTCTTCTGTCTGAATTCACATTATTTCAAAGTGCTTTCAAACAGTAATGTACTGTGAAAAGAAACGTGGTATATTTAAAAAATCTGAACTTAAAGAGTCAGAAAGTTTAGACTAAGTGTTAAGAAAAACATTTAATTTTTCTGTAACTATCCTTTCACCTTTAAAATAGGATGCTGTGAAAATTAACTGAGATAACTAAAAGAAAGCACTTTGTAAATTATAAAATGGAAAGATAATGCAATTTTAATAGCATCTTATTTAATCTGTACAACAACTGTGAAGTTGTTAAGAGTTTGGGCTTCAGTCACTCCTCTACCATTTATTGACTGAAGTCTTTAGGAAAACTTATCACTCTTGAGCTGTAAAAGGATGAGGATAATACCCAACTCGTGGGACTGCTCTTAGGTTTAAATGTATAGGCAAGCACTTTGTTAATAGTAAAGCACTATACTAATTGTTTTTACCATTTTCCTTTCACTGATGAAACTGAAACAATCAGCATTCTGGTGACTCTCTTAATTTTCTGATTAACATGGGATAAGCAATTCAAGTTGAACACCAGTTGAGCTACCAAAATAGATGCTCACCACCTATCTATCCACAAGCCTGTTTGTCTTGATTATTTCAGTTAAAATACTATGAATTTCCAGACAAAAATTTAATTTATCCAAATTGTAAGGAAAATGTGTTACAAAAGCAATATAATTTATTTGAGAAACTTGGCACTGATCCTCTTCTCATTGAGCATAGATCATAAAATCATAAAAAATCTAAGTAAATAAGTCATCACCTACATTTGTTATAACTGAAAATAAAAGAAAGGGTTTACAAAAGCATGTGACAAAGACGAATTTTAGCATATCCTAATTTAAACTGTTTTGAAAAAAGAATGTAAACCAGTTTACTTGCCATAAAAGTAATTTAGAAACATGTTTAGAAAACTAATGTCCAAATCCTTCTTAAAGTTTTATAATACAACTCACCCAAAACAATACAAAAACAATTCTGGCTTAAAAAAAAACTAATACCACCTATATAAAACGGAATACTGTCTAATTAACCAAAATTATATTGTGATTTTGGATTATCCAAATATTTAGACAAAGTCCTGAATTCACCAAATAAATAAAAAATCATCTATTTACTAATGCCAGTACAGTTTTAAAATACTAAGTAATCTGAAGTAAAGGAGCTATTGTTTAGAATTTTTAAAATTTATATCATAACATATTAAAAGCAACAGGTTTAACTAAATTAAAAGAGTCAATCATTCAAACCAAAAGAATATTTGGTTGAGATCTCAGAAACTCTTAACTTTCATCTATCACTTTTCCTCATGGTCCCTCCTTAGGTCTAAGATGCTAGGAAAAGTGTACCCTCTTGTCGATAGGAACAACCCACTACAGGGATGTTTCTCGTGGAAAAAGGAAGTTTTTCTTGCATTGCTTTCAGACCTAATTGGTTATGAGAAAAACCAAAGGCCATTGCACAATGCTGAAGTACTTTTTTCAAATTTAAAATCTGAAAGCTACTCTTGTCATTTATTTCAAAATATGGATGAATTATAAAACATAAAAAATTTACAAAGTGAATTATTTCATGTGATCTATAGGCATTTTTCAATAAGTAATTTAAGTGATATTCATTATGAATATTTGTACCAAAACATGGTGTTCTTAGAAGTTTTTGTAGCCTAGTTTTGTACAAATTAATCTACTATGGATTTTTAAATATGGGTGAATAAACTACATTTACAAAAGAAAGATGAGGTAGAGAGAAGCAACAAAGAAAACGTACATAAACACATTTAAAAAACAGAACTTGTACCTCAGATGATACTGGCGATTGTGGTGACATATTAGCAATATCACTGCCTTGCTAAAATATAAAAATAAAAACATGAAACATGAAATTAAAATATGAATGATGATTCACACATGTAAAAGGAAAACTGAAACTACTCAAGGAAGGATCTGGAAAATATCATCCACCACCTTGCCAAAGTGTGGTCTGTAGACCAGTAGCATCAGCATCTTCTGGAAGCTTGTTAGAAATGCAGAATCTCAGGCCCCACCCAAGACCTACTGAATCAGAATCTGTATTTCAGTAAAATCCCCAGGTGATTCATAAGCAATTTAGAGTTTATAAGTAGTATCTACTTACATCAAATATTTTCTTACAAGTTTATTTCCTTTAAATATTACTAATAAAAAACCTTTTATATTTCTTAGAAAATAGCCACATTTTAAGATTAATTCCTGATAGGAAATGGCAGCAATATATTCTAATGTGAGACAGACACATGGACTCATGCAAAAATTCCATCACCCCAAATAATAACATTTACCTGGAAAATTATGTTTATCTAATATAAGCTTAGAAATAATGTCAAAGAACTGAACTGCATACAGAATGGTTCATGTTTTTTCTCAATGACTACTACTAAACAAATACAAAAATCTTAACATTTAACCTTGAATATACATACAAGATAGAGTATACATTCATCATCAACAAATGATTACTGACTGTCAACTATATGTCAGACAGTGGTGCTAGACCCTGGGAATACTGAAACTTAGTAAAATATCATCCACTCAAGGATCTCTCAATCTAGGGGGAAAATAGATTCATTTACAGAAGAAATACAAACTTCTCAGAACAATAATAGAGCTATGCATGACGTATTATTAGGTACAGATAAGGGACACTTGGGGAAATGGTGGGGCTGATAAGTAAAGGCAAGTTTCCTGAGAAACTAAAAACTGAGTAGATGTTTAACAATATTCAAAGATGAGAGGACAACAAGGACAAAGGCACAGAAACAATAAATGTAAGGATGAGTGCAGAAAAACTTGTGCTGTGCTGTGCTGTGCTTAGTAGAAAACCTTGTAGTTCTGTATTTTTGAACAGTATGGTGAAAGGAAGGTAAATCGTGAATTGAGGCTGATGTGGGAAGCCAAAGCTTGATCAAGAAGAACCCCAAATTTACCTTCTAAGTGATGAGGAGCCAGAGAAGGTTTCTAAGCAAGGGAATGGCCTGATCATATTTGTATTCTTTGAAACAATCATTGGCAGCAGAGAGGAAAATGGATTGGAGAAAGGGAGAAGATTAAGTATGCTATTGCAGTAGTACAGGCCAGAAATGATAAGGGCTTGTGCCAGAGCAGAAATGCAGGTGGGGAATGTATTCAAAATATTTCTGTATCCAGAAAAAAAAGAGAGTAGGTTTTGGTAACTGATTAGATATCGAAGCATGCAGGACCAAAGTGGATTAAACATAAAAAGAAACAAAGAAATCATTCAAGCTGAACCTCTAACCTACAGTACAGCACACACTTTTTGGGTGATTCCATATCTTAAAAGAGTTTTCAGAAGTCCTCCCAAGTATTCAACATCAAATTAATTAACAATCTGTCCAAACTAAAGTACATAGATTTACTTAAGTACTTATGGTGATGAGACTGTATCATTTCAAAAATGCCAGGCTGTTGTACAAGTTAAAATGATAAGGTAGAAAAATTTACAGTAATGCTCAAACTGTAGAAATCTAATTTTAAATGTTAAAATAGTATACAGAGTTGTGAAAAGAGATTAATAAGTTTCAAAGGAAAAATCTCAATTGACCACCATGCTGATTTAAGAAGATGAAATATGCAAAAATTTTAGTTACAGTTTTAATATGAATGTTAATAAAATTCTAAGACCAAACTACTAAGAACATGTGGAAATTATATAATCAAATTAATAAGTCTAATCATGCTAATTTTTTTATTATTGGAGAAAACCCACACATTAAATCAATAACAAGATGGATTATATTTTACCCTGATTGAGCCAGTCACATATGAAAATAAATGTTTTAAATAATTGCTAATATTACCCTCTTTTCTCACCTCATTGTTTTCATTGCCACTTGAACTCTTCCTTGATGATTTATACTGAAAAATATTTAAAACACATACTTTATTTTTCCTTAGACATGAATTTTCTAACTAGTAAATTATATATAAGGTTTATTCACACTTTGATACTTTTAAATTATCTAAATTATATGTAAAATGTAAATTATATGTAAATTATCTTTAAACTGTTTAATTTCATAACCATTTTAAACAGTCCTACTACTTACTAATAGCTAACACAAATAGTACTTTCTACATGCAAGGCATTGTTCTAAGTACATACATCAAGTAACATTTACTTCCTAAACCAATCTATTTCCCATTCATTCAGGTTTGCTGAGTCTTGTCTTAAATCCTCCTTTTTCTTAATCCACTATATACAAAACATCAGGTCAGTTCTTTCTGAAAAGTCTCTCAGACTTCTGAATTCTCTTAACTATTAAACTATTAGTCTATTCTAGGCCTTATTACCTCATGCTTAGTCTGCAATCTCACCATTCAAAAATGTCATTCATTTTTAAGAAACCTATTGATTTTAGGTTAATAAATACTATATTACATGTATATATTGACTATACAATAATAGTAACAGTGATAACAGCTAACACTTATACTAGTGCTTACTATTAATATATACTTTGCACTGACTGAAGTGTCTTATATGTATGGACGCACTTAATCTTAACAACTCTGAGGTAAATACTATTATCCCCATTTTATACAAGGAACAGAGGTAATATGCTTAATATCGCAAATGCTGGAATGTAAAAAGTGCTTTTACTAGGATCAATAATCAAGGAAATACAGTTTTGACACATGGCATCTGGTCTCATCACTTCAAGGGAAATAGATGGGGAAACAGTGGAAACAGTGTCAGNGTAAATCGTGAATTGAGGCTGATGTGGGAAGCCAAAGCTTGATCAAGAAGAACCCCAAATTTACCTTCTAAGTGATGAGGAGCCAGAGAAGGTTTCTAAGCAAGGGAATGGCCTGATCATATTTGTATTCTTTGAAACAATCATTGGCAGCAGAGAGGAAAATGGATTGGAGAAAGGGAGAAGATTAAGTATGCTATTGCAGTAGTACAGGCCAGAAATGATAAGGGCTTGTGCCAGAGCAGAAATGCAGGTGGGGAATGTATTCAAAATATTTCTGTATCCAGAAAAAAAAGAGAGTAGGTTTTGGTAACTGATTAGATATCGAAGCATGCAGGACCAAAGTGGATTAAACATAAAAAGAAACAAAGAAATCATTCAAGCTGAACCTCTAACCTACAGTACAGCACACACTTTTTGGGTGATTCCATATCTTAAAAGAGTTTTCAGAAGTCCTCCCAAGTATTCAACATCAAATTAATTAACAATCTGTCCAAACTAAAGTACATAGATTTACTTAAGTACTTATGGTGATGAGACTGTATCATTTCAAAAATGCCAGGCTGTTGTACAAGTTAAAATGATAAGGTAGAAAAATTTACAGTAATGCTCAAACTGTAGAAATCTAATTTTAAATGTTAAAATAGTATACAGAGTTGTGAAAAGAGATTAATAAGTTTCAAAGGAAAAATCTCAATTGACCACCATGCTGATTTAAGAAGATGAAATATGCAAAAATTTTAGTTACAGTTTTAATATGAATGTTAATAAAATTCTAAGACCAAACTACTAAGAACATGTGGAAATTATATAATCAAATTAATAAGTCTAATCATGCTAATTTTTTTATTATTGGAGAAAACCCACACATTAAATCAATAACAAGATGGATTATATTTTACCCTGATTGAGCCAGTCACATATGAAAATAAATGTTTTAAATAATTGCTAATATTACCCTCTTTTCTCACCTCATTGTTTTCATTGCCACTTGAACTCTTCCTTGATGATTTATACTGAAAAATATTTAAAACACATACTTTATTTTTCCTTAGACATGAATTTTCTAACTAGTAAATTATATATAAGGTTTATTCACACTTTGATACTTTTAAATTATCTAAATTATATGTAAAATGTAAATTATATGTAAATTATCTTTAAACTGTTTAATTTCATAACCATTTTAAACAGTCCTACTACTTACTAATAGCTAACACAAATAGTACTTTCTACATGCAAGGCATTGTTCTAAGTACATACATCAAGTAACATTTACTTCCTAAACCAATCTATTTCCCATTCATTCAGGTTTGCTGAGTCTTGTCTTAAATCCTCCTTTTTCTTAATCCACTATATACAAAACATCAGGTCAGTTCTTTCTGAAAAGTCTCTCAGACTTCTGAATTCTCTTAACTATTAAACTATTAGTCTATTCTAGGCCTTATTACCTCATGCTTAGTCTGCAATCTCACCATTCAAAAATGTCATTCATTTTTAAGAAACCTATTGATTTTAGGTTAATAAATACTATATTACATGTATATATTGACTATACAATAATAGTAACAGTGATAACAGCTAACACTTATACTAGTGCTTACTATTAATATATACTTTGCACTGACTGAAGTGTCTTATATGTATGGACGCACTTAATCTTAACAACTCTGAGGTAAATACTATTATCCCCATTTTATACAAGGAACAGAGGTAATATGCTTAATATCGCAAATGCTGGAATGTAAAAAGTGCTTTTACTAGGATCAATAATCAAGGAAATACAGTTTTGACACATGGCATCTGGTCTCATCACTTCAAGGGAAATAGATGGGGAAACAGTGGAAACAGTGTCAGACTTTATTTTCTTGGGCTCCAAAATCACTGCAGATGGTGACTGCTGCCATGAAATTAAAAGATGCTTGTTCCTTAGAAGAAAAGCTATGACCAACCTAGATAGCTTTTTGCAGAGACATTACTTTGCCAACAAAGGTCCATCTAGTTAAAGCTATGGTTTTTCCAGTAGTCATGTATGGATGTGAGAGATGGATCATAAAGAAAGCTGAGCACTGAAGAATGGATGTTTTTGAACTGGGGTATTGGAGAAGACTCTTGACTTGAGAGTCCCTTGGACTGCAAGGAGATCCAACCAGTCAATCCTAAAGGAAATCAGTCCTGAATATTCACTGGAAGGACTGATGCTGAAGCTGAAACTCTGATACTTGGGCCACCTCATGTGAAGAAGTGACTCATTGGAAAAGACCCTGATGCTGAGAAAGATTGAAGGCAGAAGAAGAAGGGGACGACAGAGGATGAGATGCTTGGACAGCATCACTGACTCGATGGAAATGAGTTTGAGTAAGCTCCGGGAGTTGGTGATGGACAGGGAAGCCTGGCGAGCTGTGGTCCATGGGGGTCACAGAAAGTTGGACACGACTGAGCAACTGGACTGAACTGAAGTGAAGTCTGGAGAAAGGTATGGCAATCCACTCCAGTTCTTACCCGGAGAATCCCATGGACAGAGGAGTCTGGTGGGCTATAGTCTGTGGGTTCGCAAAGAGTTGGACATGACTGAGTGAATAACACACACACGCACACGCACGCGCACGCTACTCAAGTATACACTCTGTGGCAAGTACTGTTTTAAGCACTTTACATTATTCATTAATTAATTCATTATTCATTAAATAATCCAGTAGCTACAATAATCCTGTGAAGGAAGATGCCAAAAGAGTCATTTGAAGATAAAATAAAAATAATAAGCTCAGCAAGATTAGGTAATTTACCAAATATACCAAAGTCACTCAATTAGATATCTAAGTCAGAACTGGAACCAAAGTGGTTTGATTTCTGAGGACAAGGCTCTTAACCACTGTGCTATACTCTCATCCCTAAATCCTAAATGATTAGTAGCGATTTTTCAGGAATAAGAAAATGAGCATGCTCAGAAGAAGAGCACAAAAGAAAAAAAAGTTCAGCCTAGGAAAAAGTAAAAGAGTTGCTAATGAGACTGTGTCAGGTAATAGAACTTAGGTAAAGATGGACACGATGCTTTTAAAAAGTCCATATTTTGTTATTGCTAACGGGGAGCCAATAAAGAATTTTAAGCCAGGGATTTCTCTACAAACTGTGAAACTAGAGAAAGCGGAACCATTAAGAAGTTATTATTAACACAACTGCCAATAAAAGAAAGAATGTGGGTTCCAACATAAGCAAGGGCAGTAGATATGGAGAAGAGGTAATGAACTGGAGAAAGATGTATAGTTAGCATTCTGGTGAACAAGTAGGTGAGGAGAAAGAAAGAGAGCAAGATCAAGGAAGAATGAGGTACAGAGCTTAGAAAACTGGGTGGGTAATACTGCTATTAACTAAAATAAAGAATAGAGAGGAGGAGCAAGTTCCATGGTGGTGGGATGGGACAAGGAGACACAATGAATATGAAACACATGGTATCCAGACAATTAGAAACACAGGTACAGAGACAAGTGAAAAAAAGTTATGAGATGTAAATTTAGACCCAGGAGAATATGAGACATCTGAAATCATAAAAGCTTCAGAGAGAGTAAGGAAAGAGGATGAGACTCTAAGAGCAAGTAGGAGAAAAATCAGAAGAAAAGTTAGCCAGGAGTATCAAAAAGAAAAAAGAAGAATCAGAGAAGGAAAATGAGGAAGAAACCAAGCAAGGGGTTTTGAGAAGAAAGGTCTCATCACTGTCAAACGCTAAACTTAATTTTGCCAGTAGTAGGTACGTTACGCTCCGGTGAGGCTATTTTGGAGAAGGGTCCTCTGTCCATGGAATTCTCCAGGCAAGAATACTGAAGTGGGTTGTCATTCCCTTCTCTAGGGGGATCTTCACAACCTAGGGATTGAACCCAGGTCTCCTGCATTGCAGGCAGATTCTTTATCATCTGAGCCACCAGGGAAGTCCAAGAATAATGGAGTGGGTAGCCTATCCCTTCTCCAGGAGATCTTCCCAACCCAGGGATCAAACCAGGGTCTTCTGCATTGCAGGTGGATTCTTTACCAGCTGAGCTACCAGGAAAGCCCACAGTGAGTTAAGGAGTGATCAAAAACTGCAGATCTAGCAAAGGCAAGTTTGGTCCCAGAAGAAAGCAAAGAAACAAGGCAACAGCTGTTTGGGAATCAGGGATAAAGGTAGAGGTCTGAGCACATTTATAAGATGAAAGGTAAAGAGACAGGACATAGAAGAGTGAGCAGATAATTGATAAAGGAAAGAAACAGAGGATGATGCAGTCAAAACTCGATGAGACTTGTATTATTGTTACTCAAGTACTATTCTAATTTAAAATATCCATTATACACAAAAACTTAGAAAGATACTTGTTTTGCATTACTGTACATATTTAAATATCCTAAAACCCAAATCTGAATATATATATAGATTTTAAATATTCTATAAGTCCAAATTCTTACTAATTCACCTCAGCTGTCCTCAATTAATATTAGTTTGAAAAACTGAAGTTTCATTAATTCTAAATTCAAATACTATACAATAAAGGCCTATTTAGGAAACAAAGATCAGTTCGTTTATCTCTGAAGCTCATATTAACTTCACAGGAAAGACAGTACTTGTGCACAAACTGACTCAGAACAAATCAATTCACTTCACAAGCCCAGTTGGCTTCCCTATTCTGGTATACAGTTAAACATGGTCAGAGAAAATACACGAAAATATTTTCCTTCATGTTAAGCCTAATTAAAATATCATACTATATTTGCAAATTAAATAGGTATTCTAAGAGTCATAATGCTTTATCACAAAAGTAACGAGATACATTTGAAGACAAATATATATGGCATTTAAATAAATCAAATAATCCTTCATGTTGATGTATGGCAAAACCAATACAATATTGTAAAGTAATTAGCCTCTAATTAAAATAAATATATTTATATTAAAATAAATAAAATGATGTTAAAAAAACTAATTTAGCACAGTTATCTAGTGTTTTTAACTTTATTTAGAAAAGAATCATCAAATGCATTTAGAAATTTGTATTGCCATTCCTACAAGAAATGAAAGCTACTAATTTACATTGAACATTATCAACAAAAGGTTAAATTTTCATACTTTGTTTATATACTAACACATTTCTCTAAGATTTTAAGTAATGTATTTTCTGGAATATCTTTACTTTGAGAAATGCAGTGATTTTATTTCAGCAACAATGACATTAAATTTTATTTACTAGAATAGTAATCTGAACAAGGGTGGCCAAGAGTCTGAAAGAGTTAACATAACTCTCCTACAATGATCTACTTACTCATATAGTTTGACCTAAATTATCTTCTTAATCACATCATCTGGCCAATTATGTTGAAACATTTTTTTAATTTCATTTCAGGGGCTTACCTGAAAAACATACCTCCCCAAACCAGTCCCAGCAACTAAGAAACCAGAGAGCTAGAGTTTACACACACACATTTTCAATAAATCTCCTAAATAACAACATCATGAATAATTTACCATGGGACACAAAGAAATCCTGTGGTTCAGTCATTTATATGTGCTGGGGTAAAGTTGCACAAAAGCTCTATGTTTCATAACAAAGCAAAGTTAAAGGAGCCATCACTGAGTGAGTTTAGTGATAATTTGATATGTATCTCTATAGTAGTATACATTAACTATATATCTAAATTAAGTTCAATATTATATCTTATAAGTAAGCCTTTTGATTCCTGAGGGGTAAGTGATTAAAAGAAATTTTCTTTTTGAAAGAAAGATACTTCACAGAAATCGATGATATTTTAATCATGAAAACATTGGCAAATCTGAATAACACTTTTGACTTCACTTAGTAGTATCTCAATTTTACAGTTTTTTTAACATCTTAGGGAAAAAATTGTTGACATTCAATTTTTTACAGTGTCCTAACACTGACATCTTCTGACTATTGAGGAGAACTACATAACTGCTTAAAAATTTCCCAGTAATTGAAGCGTATCTCTGCACCTACTTTATTAACTATAGTAGAAATTCACACTTGCTGAATGATGATTATGGACTCTTCAAATATTATCTTATTTGATCCCTTAGCAACTTATAAAATGGTAATATTATGGAAGGCATACTTAAGCCATAGAAAACAAAATATTAAACAACAAATTAATTAAATCAAACAACTATTTTTTAAGGTTCACTGAGGCTTCTATTAAGATTTTTATTGTGAGTTTTACTTGAGTTACAATAAATTAAAAACACAAAAGTGTTCATTTGGTATTAGGCTATCCACAGTAGATCAACAGGCAGCACAGCATAGGCTCTGGGTTCAATGAACTCAGACGTTTGTTATCCTAAGTGACCTGGAGCATATTACTTAGCCTCTCTGTGCCTTAATTTGCCCATCAATAAAGTAAACATGGTAATAAACTTACTTACTCATAGGACTGTTATAAAAATTAAATGAGTTGATATTTGTAAAGTAAGTACTTAGAGCAGTGCCTGGCACTTACTAACTGCCATATATAAGTATTTTGACAAACAGAATCTGTATGCTTTTACTATACTAATCATCAAATAAATATCAAATCTCTTTTATTAGTTAAAAATATTAAAATTTATACCACATCATCAGTTATTCATCAAGTTTTATCTGTTAACAAATTTCCTTTAGTGCCTTTATTCAAGTTCCATAAACAAAAAGAGGGGACTTTAAATTAATAAATGCCAGAATGTAAATATAACTGCAGATTTGTACAGGGTATTGACCAGGGTTCTATCTAGAATGTCTTTCCCTTTTTCCTTATGTCTTTTATTTCTTCATTATCTCTAATATTGACCAGGTAACATGAGGCTCATTAAAAGGATCCAGTAATTATTCATCGACAGCATAAACTTGGACTAAGACATATAACATTTTTGTTTTGGGCATATGATACTACTTCCAAATATATGTTACACATCCATAAAAAGAAAACTGATCAATGTGCATAGAGATTCACTTTTATCAAACTGATAACAGCATGAAATAAGAACTATGTACTTATATATGTATTTATTATTAGACAAAATTAGGTTTGGGGAAACAGAAAAAGTCCACAAAGACAACAAAATTTGCTGAATAGAGCAGGAACTTCTTTTCACTGTTCATTTGAATCAGAAATCCCAATAACAAATTCAAGAGTACTCCAATTTTAATGACTAGTCACTACAAATACAGCAGACCTGAATCACAAATAGACAAAAAATATTACAATGTTTATGAAGGTGTATGCAATGAAATTTCATTAAAATTCTGCTAACTAGAAATTTGAGATAATTCAGATGGCCCAAGCCTTTAATTGAACCAAGACGAAACATCATCCTAAGAAATATATTAAGGTAATAAGAAAATGGGGGAGAGGTTTTTTAGAATAATATAAATAGCATTTATTTACATTGAAACAGTTAAACGCTAATTGTGAAAATGTGTTAACTCTTTATTGAAACAAACTCAATGAAAGACCTTTTTTAGGCAATTCTTTTAAAACATTAGTATATATTACTACAACAATCAGTGTAGTAAACATTCAAATTTCTTGTAAAGTATCTGGCAAATCACAATTCACTCTGACTTACTCTTAATTATTTTGAATTGCTGGAATTTTACGGAAATAACTGGATCATATAATTATACCACATGCATGTAGGAAATCAAGATAACACATTTACTATATTTAACTAGAGAGTTATATTCTGTCATATTAATATAAAACAAACTGGATAAAATCAAAACTAATAATTACAAAGTACATTTTATAATTGAATAAAGTACCTTAAAATATTCTTTTCTAATCTGTTTGCTCCGCCTCCTTTCTTCACTCTGCCAGATTATCGGGTGAGATTCTGGCCATTGCTGTTCATCTGTTTGATCCTTTTGATTTTCTAAGGGCTGTAAAAAGATAATTTCTTTTAATGAGATAAATGAGAAAAAAAATATTAGATATAACAGCAATTTAATTTCTTCTTACCTGCCATATGAGGGGTGATAATGGTGAATTAACTTCATCTGCTGAGACACTAAAAAATTTAAAATGCCTTAATATTTAAAATATTTAGAATTACTCTTAGGTATACATTATTAACATTATAAAGTTATCAGTTTTTTTCTTTTTACCAGAAATCTAAAGAATTTACCCATGCCTATGCTTTGAACTAATAACATAAAACTTTTACAAAATGTATTCAATTCCAAATAACTTATGCTACTTTAAAAAACATCAAAATGCATTTATTATTTAATCACACCCTATGCATAGAGCTTTTGGGCTCAAAAGTAATGTAGTATCTACAGACATACAGTCAAAATATATTATAGGATATTTATTATATTAATTCATTTATTATTCATATATTAATTTCACTTTAGTGAAAGTGAAGTCGCTCAGTCATGTCCAACTCTTAGCAACCACATGGATTGTAGCCTATCAGGCTATTCCATCCATGGGATTTTCCAAGCAAAAGTGCTGGAGTGGATTGCCATTTCCTTCTCCAGGGGATCTTCCTGACCCAGGAATCGAACCCAGGTCTCCTGCACTGCAGGCAGATGTTTTACCATCTGAGCCACTAGGGAAGCTCCCAGTTCTCCTCTATTAATTCATTACCAAAAAATAAAAAAAAAATACAATTTCTTTAGATGATCTGCATGAAACTTCAAGTGACCTAATATAATTGGAGTTCAAAAGAACTCCAATTGAGCCCAAAAGAAATGTAGTGTCTAGAGACATATAGTCAAAAAATATTATAGGATATTTATTATACTAATTCATTACCAAAAACTAAAAAAGAAAATACAATTTCTTTAGATGATCTGCATGAAACTTCAAGTGACCTAATATAATTTGAGTTCCAAAATAATATATGCTATGTGATAGGAAAGATGAAGATAAATAAAGACTTCAAATTTTCAAATTTCATGAAAACAATAAACACACAAATTTGAGAAGCACAATGAACTCCAAGCAAAAAAAATGGAGAATACTACAATAAGATACATCACAATTAAATTAAAAGCAAAATGAAGATAAAAGGTAAAAAGCAGCCAGAGAAAAAAATACACATTAGGTTCAGTGAACTGACAGGAAATAGCACAATCCAGAAGACAGGAGAAAAATCTCTTTAAGGTACCAAAGAAAACAAAATTATCAACTGAGAATTTTATACTAGCAAAGATATCTTTCAAAAGTGAAAGTGAAATACTTTTTTTTGGCCACACCACGTGGCTTATGGGATCTTAGTTCCCTGACCAGGGGTTGAACCCAGCATCACAGCAGTGAAAGCACCAAGTTCTAACCACTGGACCACCAGGGAATTTCCAAGACTTTTTAAAACATTACAGAAACTAAGGGATTCAACATCAGCAGACCAGCAGTAAAAGTAATGTGAAAATAGTTCTTTCAGATAGAAGGAAAATTATATACATGGAAATACAGAGCTACACAAAGGAACTAAGACTACTGGAGATGGTAACTAAAGGGGTAAAGATAAGACATTATTCTGATTAAATCTCTTTAAAGAAACAATTGACTATTTAAAGCAAGAATAATAACCATGTAATATCCCACATCCGAGGTCAGGGGCAGCGGCCAAGAGGAGATACCCTGTGTCCGAGGTCAGGGGCGGTGGCTGTGAGTGTCAGGCTGCCACGGTGCAGGAGCGGCCAAGAGAAGCTATCTTGTATCCGAGGTCAGGGGCAGCAGCTGGGAAGAGCTACCTCCTGCCCGAGGCCAGAGGCAGCAGCCGAGAGGAACTACACCATGCCCAAGGTCAGGGGCGGTGGCCGAAAGGAGGAACCCCATGTCGAAGGAGCAGTGGCTGCACGAGCATAGGAGGGCCGAGAGGAGCTACTCCACGTTCAAGGTCAGGAAGGGCAGCAGTGAGGAGATACCCCTCGTCCAAGGTAAGGAGCAGCAGCTGTGCTTTGCTGGAGCAGCCGTGAAGAGATACCCCACGTCCAAGGTAAGAGAAACCCAAGTAAGATGGTAGGTGTTGCAAGAGGGCATCAGAGGGCAGACACACTGAAACCATAATCACAGAAAACTAGTCAATCTGATCACACTAGGACCACAGCCTTGTCTAACTCAATGAAACTAAGCCATGCCCTGGGGGGCCACCCAAGATGGGCGGGTCATGGTGGAGAGGGCTGACAGAATGTGGTCCACTGAAGAAGGGAAAGGCAAACCACTTCAGTATTCTTGCCTTGAGAACCCCATGAACAGTATGAAAAGGCAAAATGATAGGATACT
>SJYX01003215.1:101910-130922 GCA_006410675.1 Oreotragus oreotragus
AGAAGAAGAAGAAGGTGAGAAGAAGAAATGAAATTTGAGAGATGTGTATAAGAGACAGGAAAAGGGGACAACAAAGGATGAGATGGCTGGATGGCATCACCGACTCGATGGACGTGAGTTTGAGTGAACTCCGGGAGTTGGTGATGGACAGGGAGGCCTGGCGTGCTGCGATTCATGGATTCGCGAAGAGGCGGACACAACTGAGCGAATGAACTGAACTGAACTGATGTTAACACAAATGTAAAACATATGGCAACAATACTGCAAAGGCCAGGAGGGAAGAAATAGAAGTATACTCTTGTTCTTATCCAATATATATATGGCATAATAGCACTTAAAGTTAGACTGTGATAATTTACATATACTTTAAACCCTAAAACAATCACTAACATAACAACTAGTTATGTCTAATAAGTCCACAACAGAGATCAATATGAATTTCAAAATATAATTCAAAAGACAGGAGAAAAAGAGGAAAGATATCTAAAAATAATGCATAAAACAAAAATTAAACACCTAATAATACAGTAGACTTAAATCCATTAATACAAGTAGTTTCAATTAAATATTAAAAATCCTAACAGTGCAATTAAAAATCAGATTGTCAGATTTGATAGAAAAGATACTACCATATGCTAACAAGAAGAAACTGCCTTTCTCCATAAAGACACAAATAGGTTAAATAATAAAAGAAGAAGAAAGACATATTATGTAAACACTAAGACTAAACTAGAAGAAAGCTGAGGTGACTATATAATATCAGGGAAGTATACTTCAGAGCAAAGTATATAACCAGGGGACTTCCCTGGCGGTCCAACGGTTAAGTCTGTGCATCCCTTGAAGGGGGCATGGGTTTGATCCTTGATTGAGGAACCAAGACCCTGTACACCACACACACAAAAATGCCACCCTAACCAGGAATATTTTAAAAGTCACTTTATAATGACAAAGATGTAAATTCACCAAAAGGACATTATAATCCTAAACATTTATGTATTTAATAATAGCTTTAGAATATATGAAGGAAAAATGAAAGAACTTTAAAGAGAAAGACAAATCCACAGTGTTGGAAATTTCAAATAGACTCCTCTTACCAATTGATAAAAACGACACTGTAATGCACCCAGGTGGTGGTGGGGTGGTGAAGACAAACAATGAACAAATAAAGAAGTCTGAGATATAAATAATAAAGTACTGAGAATGTCAGATGGTAAAAAAGTACATATTTACAATGTCATACAGTACTAAGTTCTGTGGAGAAAAGTAAAGCAGGGTATGTGAAAAGGGAAGAAGGAATGGGGAAGGGATGCTCTTTTATCTAAGTTGTCCAGGGAATCTCTTGCTGAAGCAATGAAAGTTGAGCAGAAACGTAAAGACAAGGGAATAAGCCATATGGCTTTCTGTGAGGAAATCATTTCAATAGAGGCAAAAGCTTTGAGAGCGTGGGAAACTTGGTGTACTGGGAGTCAACAAGGAGGCCAGTATAACTAGAGAAGAACTAACAAGCAGGAAGAACAAGGCAAGAGGAACACAGTAAGGAGCCAAATAATGCAGAGGTTCACAAGTCCTTAAAGGATAGTAGTTTTTATTCTGAATGAAATGAGAGATCATTAGAAAATTCTGAAGAACAACATAATGTAACTTACATTTTAAAAATATCAATCTGATTCTTATTTTTTTTTTTTAATTGAAAACAGACTAAAGAAAAGCAAGGATGGAAAGGAGACTTGGTAGAAGGCTGTTAGAACTGAAGTAAGAGATTTCTAGGGCTGGGGTGATAGGTGTGGAGGTGGTAAGACATGATCAGATTCTAGGCATATTTTGAAGGTAGAGTCAACAGGATTTGCTAAAGGATTAGTTATGGAATGTGAAAGAAAGTGACAAGTTACAGATGACTCTGAAGTCTTTGAGCTGAGCAACTATTAATAGAAGGATGGAGCTGACATTTTCTGAAATGGGGAAAAATACAAGAAGAGTTAAGTTTTGAGGGACAAAGTGAATGATTAAAAGTGCTATTTGGGAAGGTTAAGTCTCAAATGCATCATACATCCTAGCGGAGCTGTTGAGTAGGTTAACAGGCAATGCAACTCTGCTGTGTGTGTGTGAATGTATAGACATACATATGTACACAGAAATACACATACACATGCAAATGTTCATGCATATATATAGAAAACTGGCTTAAGGGGAAAATACCAAAATATTAAGAGTAGGAGTAGGGAGTAGGATAATAGATGATTCTTTTTTTCCTTTATGACAAAATTTCCCTATTTTTAAACAATAAAGCTACATAATTCTTATAAACAAGAAAAAACTAAAATTTTGTTTTTAAAGAAGAAATTAGGTGACTGTTCTGAAAATGAGAAAAGTGAAAGTAAGAGTTCTGTAAAGAAAAGGCCAAGATTGAAAATCACCATTTTGAAGTTTGGGTAATTGGGGCTTTCTCAAGAGAATGTTAGGAACCTGGTGAGGAAGCTTAAGATAGAAATGAAAGAAACTGACAATGTATGGCAAAAAGTACTACAATATTGTAAAGTAATTAGCCTCCAATTAAAATAAATTTAAAAAAGAAAGAAACTAAGAAGGAAGGTAAAAACAGAAACTTCAAGGACAAAAAACATGTAAGATAAAGAATCAGTATTCAAAAAGGGAGAGAGCTGTCTCTTATACACATCTAGATGTGTATAAGAGACAGGAAAAGGGGACAACAAAGGATGAGATGGCTGGATGGCATCACCGACTCGATGGACGTGAGTTTGAGTGAACTCCGGGAGTTGGTGATGGACAGGGAGGCCTGGCGTGCTGCGATTCATGGATTCGCGAAGAGGCGGACACAACTGAGCGAATGAACTGAACTGAACTGATGTTAACACAAATGTAAAACATATGGCAACAATACTGCAAAGGCCAGGAGGGAAGAAATAGAAGTATACTCTTGTTCTTATCCAATATATATATGGCATAATAGCACTTAAAGTTAGACTGTGATAATTTACATATACTTTAAACCCTAAAACAATCACTAACATAACAACTAGTTATGTCTAATAAGTCCACAACAGAGATCAATATGAATTTCAAAATATAATTCAAAAGACAGGAGAAAAAGAGGAAAGATATCTAAAAATAATGCATAAAACAAAAATTAAACACCTAATAATACAGTAGACTTAAATCCATTAATACAAGTAGTTTCAATTAAATATTAAAAATCCTAACAGTGCAATTAAAAATCAGATTGTCAGATTTGATAGAAAAGATACTACCATATGCTAACAAGAAGAAACTGCCTTTCTCCATAAAGACACAAATAGGTTAAATAATAAAAGAAGAAGAAAGACATATTATGTAAACACTAAGACTAAACTAGAAGAAAGCTGAGGTGACTATATAATATCAGGGAAGTATACTTCAGAGCAAAGTATATAACCAGGGGACTTCCCTGGCGGTCCAACGGTTAAGTCTGTGCATCCCTTGAAGGGGGCATGGGTTTGATCCTTGATTGAGGAACCAAGACCCTGTACACCACACACACAAAAATGCCACCCTAACCAGGAATATTTTAAAAGTCACTTTATAATGACAAAGATGTAAATTCACCAAAAGGACATTATAATCCTAAACATTTATGTATTTAATAATAGCTTTAGAATATATGAAGGAAAAATGAAAGAACTTTAAAGAGAAAGACAAATCCACAGTGTTGGAAATTTCAAATAGACTCCTCTTACCAATTGATAAAAACGACACTGTAATGCACCCAGGTGGTGGTGGGGTGGTGAAGACAAACAATGAACAAATAAAGAAGTCTGAGATATAAATAATAAAGTACTGAGAATGTCAGATGGTAAAAAAGTACATATTTACAATGTCATACAGTACTAAGTTCTGTGGAGAAAAGTAAAGCAGGGTATGTGAAAAGGGAAGAAGGAATGGGGAAGGGATGCTCTTTTATCTAAGTTGTCCAGGGAATCTCTTGCTGAAGCAATGAAAGTTGAGCAGAAACGTAAAGACAAGGGAATAAGCCATATGGCTTTCTGTGAGGAAATCATTTCAATAGAGGCAAAAGCTTTGAGAGCGTGGGAAACTTGGTGTACTGGGAGTCAACAAGGAGGCCAGTATAACTAGAGAAGAACTAACAAGCAGGAAGAACAAGGCAAGAGGAACACAGTAAGGAGCCAAATAATGCAGAGGTTCACAAGTCCTTAAAGGATAGTAGTTTTTATTCTGAATGAAATGAGAGATCATTAGAAAATTCTGAAGAACAACATAATGTAACTTACATTTTAAAAATATCAATCTGATTCTTATTTTTTTTTTTTAATTGAAAACAGACTAAAGAAAAGCAAGGATGGAAAGGAGACTTGGTAGAAGGCTGTTAGAACTGAAGTAAGAGATTTCTAGGGCTGGGGTGATAGGTGTGGAGGTGGTAAGACATGATCAGATTCTAGGCATATTTTGAAGGTAGAGTCAACAGGATTTGCTAAAGGATTAGTTATGGAATGTGAAAGAAAGTGACAAGTTACAGATGACTCTGAAGTCTTTGAGCTGAGCAACTATTAATAGAAGGATGGAGCTGACATTTTCTGAAATGGGGAAAAATACAAGAAGAGTTAAGTTTTGAGGGACAAAGTGAATGATTAAAAGTGCTATTTGGGAAGGTTAAGTCTCAAATGCATCATACATCCTAGCGGAGCTGTTGAGTAGGTTAACAGGCAATGCAACTCTGCTGTGTGTGTGTGAATGTATAGACATACATATGTACACAGAAATACACATACACATGCAAATGTTCATGCATATATATAGAAAACTGGCTTAAGGGGAAAATACCAAAATATTAAGAGTAGGAGTAGGGAGTAGGATAATAGATGATTCTTTTTTTCCTTTATGACAAAATTTCCCTATTTTTAAACAATAAAGCTACATAATTCTTATAAACAAGAAAAAACTAAAATTTTGTTTTTAAAGAAGAAATTAGGTGACTGTTCTGAAAATGAGAAAAGTGAAAGTAAGAGTTCTGTAAAGAAAAGGCCAAGATTGAAAATCACCATTTTGAAGTTTGGGTAATTGGGGCTTTCTCAAGAGAATGTTAGGAACCTGGTGAGGAAGCTTAAGATAGAAATGAAAGAAACTGACAATGTATGGCAAAAAGTACTACAATATTGTAAAGTAATTAGCCTCCAATTAAAATAAATTTAAAAAAGAAAGAAACTAAGAAGGAAGGTAAAAACAGAAACTTCAAGGACAAAAAACATGTAAGATAAAGAATCAGTATTCAAAAAGGGAGAGAGCTGTCTCTTATACACATCTAGATGTGTATAAGAGACAGGAAAAGGGGACAACAAAGGATGAGATGGCTGGATGGCATCACCGACTCGATGGACGTGAGTTTGAGTGAACTCCGGGAGTTGGTGATGGACAGGGAGGCCTGGCGTGCTGCGATTCATGGATTCGCGAAGAGGCGGACACAACTGAGCGAATGAACTGAACTGAACTGATGTTAACACAAATGTAAAACATATGGCAACAATACTGCAAAGGCCAGGAGGGAAGAAATAGAAGTATACTCTTGTTCTTATCCAATATATATATGGCATAATAGCACTTAAAGTTAGACTGTGATAATTTACATATACTTTAAACCCTAAAACAATCACTAACATAACAACTAGTTATGTCTAATAAGTCCACAACAGAGATCAATATGAATTTCAAAATATAATTCAAAAGACAGGAGAAAAAGAGGAAAGATATCTAAAAATAATGCATAAAACAAAAATTAAACACCTAATAATACAGTAGACTTAAATCCATTAATACAAGTAGTTTCAATTAAATATTAAAAATCCTAACAGTGCAATTAAAAATCAGATTGTCAGATTTGATAGAAAAGATACTACCATATGCTAACAAGAAGAAACTGCCTTTCTCCATAAAGACACAAATAGGTTAAATAATAAAAGAAGAAGAAAGACATATTATGTAAACACTAAGACTAAACTAGAAGAAAGCTGAGGTGACTATATAATATCAGGGAAGTATACTTCAGAGCAAAGTATATAACCAGGGGACTTCCCTGGCGGTCCAACGGTTAAGTCTGTGCATCCCTTGAAGGGGGCATGGGTTTGATCCTTGATTGAGGAACCAAGACCCTGTACACCACACACACAAAAATGCCACCCTAACCAGGAATATTTTAAAAGTCACTTTATAATGACAAAGATGTAAATTCACCAAAAGGACATTATAATCCTAAACATTTATGTATTTAATAATAGCTTTAGAATATATGAAGGAAAAATGAAAGAACTTTAAAGAGAAAGACAAATCCACAGTGTTGGAAATTTCAAATAGACTCCTCTTACCAATTGATAAAAACGACACTGTAATGCACCCAGGTGGTGGTGGGGTGGTGAAGACAAACAATGAACAAATAAAGAAGTCTGAGATATAAATAATAAAGTACTGAGAATGTCAGATGGTAAAAAAGTACATATTTACAATGTCATACAGTACTAAGTTCTGTGGAGAAAAGTAAAGCAGGGTATGTGAAAAGGGAAGAAGGAATGGGGAAGGGATGCTCTTTTATCTAAGTTGTCCAGGGAATCTCTTGCTGAAGCAATGAAAGTTGAGCAGAAACGTAAAGACAAGGGAATAAGCCATATGGCTTTCTGTGAGGAAATCATTTCAATAGAGGCAAAAGCTTTGAGAGCGTGGGAAACTTGGTGTACTGGGAGTCAACAAGGAGGCCAGTATAACTAGAGAAGAACTAACAAGCAGGAAGAACAAGGCAAGAGGAACACAGTAAGGAGCCAAATAATGCAGAGGTTCACAAGTCCTTAAAGGATAGTAGTTTTTATTCTGAATGAAATGAGAGATCATTAGAAAATTCTGAAGAACAACATAATGTAACTTACATTTTAAAAATATCAATCTGATTCTTATTTTTTTTTTTTAATTGAAAACAGACTAAAGAAAAGCAAGGATGGAAAGGAGACTTGGTAGAAGGCTGTTAGAACTGAAGTAAGAGATTTCTAGGGCTGGGGTGATAGGTGTGGAGGTGGTAAGACATGATCAGATTCTAGGCATATTTTGAAGGTAGAGTCAACAGGATTTGCTAAAGGATTAGTTATGGAATGTGAAAGAAAGTGACAAGTTACAGATGACTCTGAAGTCTTTGAGCTGAGCAACTATTAATAGAAGGATGGAGCTGACATTTTCTGAAATGGGGAAAAATACAAGAAGAGTTAAGTTTTGAGGGACAAAGTGAATGATTAAAAGTGCTATTTGGGAAGGTTAAGTCTCAAATGCATCATACATCCTAGCGGAGCTGTTGAGTAGGTTAACAGGCAATGCAACTCTGCTGTGTGTGTGTGAATGTATAGACATACATATGTACACAGAAATACACATACACATGCAAATGTTCATGCATATATATAGAAAACTGGCTTAAGGGGAAAATACCAAAATATTAAGAGTAGGAGTAGGGAGTAGGATAATAGATGATTCTTTTTTTCCTTTATGACAAAATTTCCCTATTTTTAAACAATAAAGCTACATAATTCTTATAAACAAGAAAAAACTAAAATTTTGTTTTTAAAGAAGAAATTAGGTGACTGTTCTGAAAATGAGAAAAGTGAAAGTAAGAGTTCTGTAAAGAAAAGGCCAAGATTGAAAATCACCATTTTGAAGTTTGGGTAATTGGGGCTTTCTCAAGAGAATGTTAGGAACCTGGTGAGGAAGCTTAAGATAGAAATGAAAGAAACTGACAATGTATGGCAAAAAGTACTACAATATTGTAAAGTAATTAGCCTCCAATTAAAATAAATTAAAAAAAGAAAGAAACTAAGAAGGAAGGTAAAAACAGAAACTTTAAGGACAAAAAACATGTAAGATAAAGAATCAGTATTCAAAAAGGGAGAGAGTGGGTTAAATCCAGTTTAATGCAGGAGATATAGGAGATGAGGCCTCAATCCCTGGGTCAGGAAGATCTCCTGGAGGAGGAAATGGCAATCCATTCCAGTATTCTAGCCAGAAGAATCCCATGGACAGAGGAGCCTGGTGGGCTACAATCCATGGGGTCACAAAAAGTTGGACATAGTGACTGAGCACACACATGCACACAAGTGAAATTTGAGAAAGATGAATGTTTCTAGACTTGGGTATAAAAAGTTATCTTATGCCTGAACTGAATTCTAAAAGCCTAAGTGAAAAATGGAAGAAGAAGGGGCAATTCCAGCAGAAACACCAGGACACAGAACACAGAGATGTGAAATCATGTTGGAATAAAGGAAGGAGTACTATGGTTCCTAGCTGTAAAAGGTGCCAGTGCAAGAGTACACAGGCTGAGGCTTTCAAGCTAGGCAGAAACTCACTTCAATAAAACACTTAAGCTTTATCCTAAAAGTTAGAAAAAGAAGATTAATAACTTGGAAACACACAGTCATGCCTGTGCTTTAGAACCATCACTCTTACACCATTAGCACAGAAAACAGATTTAAAGGTAGGCCAAACTTGAGAAACAAGGTATGGCTGCAAACTGTTGCAGTAGTCCAGGTAGAAAAGACAGGGCCTGAGCCAACATAACTGCAACAGGAATGGAGAGGTTGAGATAGATGCAAATAATGTTAAGAAGCTAAGATGCAAATAATGTTAAGAAGCTAAAGTTTTCTGTGACTGGATTGGGAAGAATGTGTAAGAGAAAGCAATTTCCAATGATTCCAAAGTTGACTATATAAACAGTGACACATTCACTCAAGGTACACTATACAGGAGAAGAAATAGATTTGGGAAAAGTAAGTCTAGTTTGGATTGTAAGGTAGTTTGGAAAAGACATCAATGAAATGTATGCATCTGAAGAAAGCAAGCTGTTCTTGTTTCCATACATTAAAAGTTGGGGTTCTGAAGCCAGACATCCTGGGTTTAAATTCTAACTATACCATTTACTAGCTGTGTGACCCTGAAAAGCTATGGCAATTTCTGAGCCTCAGTTTCTCACCTATAAAATGGGGATGACAATAGCAACAACTTCATAAGTTATTATGAGGATTAAATGAGATCATACAGCTAAAGCACTAAGAATAGTATACATACAACAACCATTTAACAAATGTTAATTCTCTCTGTGTGTTATTCTGTACCCACATCCTTGCCTTCGACTTTTATATTCCCATAAGAATAACTCAGAAGTTGAGGTTGGTACAAATTTTCAAACCAACAAAAAGAATAAATAGAAACTTTCAAGGTCTTCTAGTTCTCTGGAATTTATATATCTGGATTTAGACTATGTATTCATACAGAAGAAGTGAATAAAACCTAATTAAAAATAAATTAAAAAGTCAACTATAACATATACAGTCAGTGATAATACATTATTCCTGACCATAAGAGTAATACGATAAATGTCTGCTAAATGGATAAATACTGAGAACAAGAGGAGAAGGAGGTGAGAGAATGAGATGGTTGGATAGCATCATCAACACAATGGACACAAGTCTGAGCAAACTCAGGAAGATAGTGAAGGACAGGAAAGCCTGGTGTAGTGCAGTTCATAGCATTTCAAAGAGTAGGGATTGAACATAGCGATTGAACAACAACAACAAATGGATAAATGATTCTGTCATCAAAACAAAATGCAGGTATGAGCACAAAAAGTTTAAGTTGGCATTCTTGCATTTGTTTACATCAAAACTCAATTTAACTTGTGTTGTATAATACATTAAAAACATTTAAAAAGCCATTTCTTCTTTAAATTATCTCATTATATTAAATTGATATCAATTATTCTATTAAAGCCTACATATAGGAACATTACTGTCAAAGGATCAACTCTCATTATATAATATTAACCATAAGAACTAAGATATTTTTATACCTCTTTTCGCATTCCATAGTTTGTTTTGGCTTGTTTCTTATGACATAAGTTGAATGATTAAGAATCCTAGAAATAAATCAGCACATTAATTTCATAATATATTACAGAGAATAGTGTATATACATGATATAAAAATGTTGATAATAAACTGCATCTGGTCCATGAAGATCTTTGCTAGAAAACAATATTTAAATATTATTTAGATCAGATGCCCATAAGTTCACTGCTATTATGAAGGAATGAAGCTCACCAATTCTTCCATGCATTTTCTTTTATAAACCCTTTCTCGAGGCTTGGATATTTTCCAGCCATGTTATTTTCCTGTGCATATCTAACTTTTAGCTGAGATAGAAAATAAAGAGATGCAGATTGTTTAAGTATCATCATAACTGATTTCATTTTTCCCAGCATAGCAAATGATAGGGCCATGCAGATGTAATAAACAATCATTTTGCCAAATAATAAACCTTAATTCTAAATGCAAAGTCAGTGCTAAAGTTCAATTCTTTAAAAAAATCCGTAAGTCAATAAAACTTTTAATAACAGAATGAAACAATATATTTGAAGAAAATCAAATAAAGAAATAAAAATAGTGATAAACCATTACATGAGAGAACCATTTGTTCATAATTTTATATAATTCTAAGTACTGATCTCAAAGTCAAAAGCAATGAATAATAATCTATCTTTAATATAAGTAACTAATATATTTGAGTTAATATTTATCTATTTACTATGGATATAAAAGTTAATTTTCAATTTTAAAGTTTAGTTTTATGAGTAGAATATCTGCCTTTTATTCAAAATAATATAATCAGATGTCAGCTATCAAAAGAATACAGAGAATTTCAAATTAAAGATACATATTACCTATTAAAATGTATAAAGAAATAAATGTTTGTAATTCCAGAAAGATGGTTTCATAAAGAAACCAATTTCCATTACCCCAGTTTTTTCTCACTAGCTAAGATCTAGTAGAGACTCAACAAGAGGAAGCTACAGCGAGACGCAAATGACCAGTATCACACACAAAGCAGTGTAGTTTTGCACCAAGTAATTTCTAGATTATCGACACCTTTATTCTTCTTTGTGTGGACAGGCACTAAAATTGTATTGAATCTCCAAATGCAGAGGAATTTAGATAATAAAATATCTAAGAACATCAGGAAAAAATACATTATTAAAGAGTAATTTTTTAAAAAGGAAGTGAATCCTAAGAATTCTCTTCACATGGAAAAATATTTTTTCTGTTTCTTGAGTTCTGTGTATGAAATGATCGATGTTCACTAAACTGCTTATGATAATGATTTCATGATTAAAGGAAGTCAAATCATTATACCAAACACCTTATACAAGGCTACATGTTAATTATATCTCGATAAAACTGAAAGAGTAAAAAATTGATTTAAAAAGAAAATGTATCCTTTTTAGCACTGCAAAGTATCCTTGGAGAGGGTGAGGGTCAGAATTATTCCCTTGGAAGGGGCCATCAAACTACAATGCCCTCCACTGCAGTAAATTCGGAATTCTCCCTACACCATACACACTAGTGTTGTGACTACTGATGTGCATGAGTCACATTACATAGAGGAGAAAGAAAAATGTTGAGCTCTACTTACTAATAAAATATATTTTATATTGAAAATTCTCTGAAAAATTTTACTCTGTACATTGATATTTAATGTTTTACTGTGTGATACTCAGAATCAAAATAAAAGTCTGTTTTATTTAAATATCGATTCTAGATTATTAAAACACTTCCCTAATCTAGGTACCAGTACTGAATTTTAGGTAAAAGAGTATATATATATTTCAGCTGCATCAACCTGGCCACTTAATACTTAAGGTGTCCACAAACTCTAGATACCTTGATGCACGTCCTGCTGCTCTGGTCCTCTGGAAGAATTTTTCACTGAATGATGCTCTATAACATAAAGGCCTCCGTCTGTATTCATATTTCACGTACATCAACCAAACCAAAAGATGGAAGAAGTAAGATGTTTTGGGAGAGGATAGGGAAGTCATTAGTAAAGCAAGCAGAAAAGAAAGAATGGATAGATTTTAAGGGTTGAGAGAACTACCTAATTAGTTATAACAAGCTAGAAGTTAACATGATGCTCCTCAAGTTAAGAGTTCATATGATCAGAAAAAGAAAAAAATCACATGAAAAAGTAATGTACATAATTTCTATTATTCAAAACTAAAATACTAAACTGCTCAAAATCTGATTTTGCTTTACATGATCCTTAATTAATTATACTTCAATATAACTTTTCATAATTACTTTTTAAATTTTAACTGTATTACATAGTACTCAGAAGTACATCTTTCCACAGTAAGTAAAAACTCTCAGGACACACATAAAAGCAAATCAAATAATTATTAAAAGTAAATATGTATTAGAAAATACTACAGAATAAGCCAACAGGAATGAACATGCTATGGGAACCAATCAACTGAAGCTATTCATTGCAAAAGTCTTCATATAATCATTTCTTTAGCATGAAAATTAAATTTTAAGAAGCCAGCTAAATATTTACTTAATAAGCTACACAGTAAGAAAATCAGTATAAGAAAGAGCAGTAGCCACTTCTCTAATACTAAGATACATAAGTAGAGTTGGTGGAAATTTGAAGAATTGGTTAAATAATTTACAGAGCAATGTTATTTTAAGATAATAGTTTTTTATTTAACTTCCAAAATCATAGTAAAAATAAAATTATGATTTGTGGAACAACTATTTTAATATAGACAAGGTCACTGACTAAACGGGACTTCAATACCCTCAAATACAAGTAAAAATAATCCAATCTTTTAAGAAACAGGATAAAGATTAGCTTTTAAAAATTTAACAATAAACTGTCAATATAAAGTAGTTTAATATATGCATCTCAATTAGACAAAGAAGGGCAGTCTTCTAAATAACTAGGCTTCAGACTTTGAACACTTAGGATTTATCTACTTGATGGTTTACTTGGTGATCTCTTTTCCCACCCTTTTTGATTACTAACTCTCTGCAATATTCTCTTGTTATTTTCCTAGGATTGTTTCATCTACCAAGTACTAGTATAAACCTTCAGAGAAGGCAATGGCACCCCACTCCAGCACTCTTGCCTGGAAAATCCCATGGACAGAGGAACCTGGTGGGCCGCAGTCCATGGGGTCACTAAGAGTCGGACACGACGGAGCGACTTCACTTTCACTTTTCACTTTCATGCATTGGAGAAGGAAATGGCAATCCACTCCAGTGTTCTTGCCTGGAGAATCCCAGGGACGGGGGAGCCTCGTGGGCTGCCGTCTATGGGGTCGCACAGAGTCGGACACGACTGAAGCGACTTAGCAGTAGCAGCAGTATAAACCTTATTAAAGAATCACATATATCTTTTTAAAAAACAGTGTGAACTAAAGTGGCAAAGCTGCTCTAAGAAAATCATCACTGAACTCAACATAAGCTGTTTTTAAATTCCCTCTAATTTTGAAACAATGGCTGGCTTCTTTTAGATTTAGCTGAGAGTTAACACTGCATTTACTTTCCACTAATAGCTAGCTAAAGAACAGCTAAATAGTAAGCATACAGTCAAAGTAGAAATCCTAAGTGGTACTTCTTGCTATACAAGAATAAACTTATCCCAGATAAATTATTTTAAATCAATACTAACAATAAATAGACAAAAATATTGCAATGATTATATTAAAATTTAAAAAGAAATATTAAAACTTCTGGTTGATTTGCAATTTTAAATAGCATTTCAGATTCTTCATTTAATAAAGCTAGAATCTAAAACAATACTTTGTGAAAGGGGAAATCTACAACCAGAGAAGGTATAAAAACTCAAATCCTCTAAGGAATATATTCTTTTAAAAGATTACTTTTGACTTTTAGACTCACTCAAATTTATGTGTTTTAACAGTAAACAACAATTTTAATTATCTAAATCTAAGAGATATAAGCAATAGCAGGATATTTTAGAAGGAAGGATGATATGATTTAATGGAGAAAATAATAGATTCAGCATAAGATAATTCTGAGCCAAGTTTAAGTTTAGCCATGAACAGAATTGGCTAGGGATCTAAATTGTCTATAGATTACACATTTTAAAAGTAAAATGTACTCCTTATTTTATGTCCAGATATTATAAAATTTTAATGCCTTCAAAAATTAGACATAGTTATTATAATATTAATGTCACTGATTAATCCAAAAAGCTCTTATATTTATATGCACTAACATCTGAAAAGGAGAATGGAGAAACAGTTCAGAGAAAGAAATTAATTTTGCATAAATTTCAAAAATAACAAAAATTGTGTAGAGAGAACATATTAAATAAATTAATGGTTCCTACTAGCTTTAAATTTGATCTCATTTTCAAGTAATTAACCGGTAACAGTATTAACAAATACCTACTATGTACAAGGCAGAGCTAGGTACTGCTTTGTACTTATTACAAACTATCAAAAAGCAAGACCTATGAAACATCATTTGATATATTTAGGTTGAAAGAGTAATTGAAGTCAGAGGGATAGATGTAAAACTATACAATAGGAGAAAACTGAAAATATAGAAATTATATATATGGCTATATTAAAATCTAAAATTATACACTCAAATGCAATTCTGGACATGAGGGAAATATATATTGTTGTGGGTTCTTATAAAATCAATATTCTCTGTTCATAATGATAAATGCAATTTTTTCACCTGCCAAGTAGGGGAAGTAGAAACTTAACTACTTTATAAGCTACATAGAGCAGGTGGTGGCTTGCTTCATCAAACCTCTTAAACCAATGGGGCCATCAATACTTTAATTATACTGAAGGGGGGAAAACACATACAACCTCATAAGTAGTCAATTTTTAAAAAGGCCCATTAGAAATGAATCACAGGAAAGATTAAAAGATAAGCTTCAAAAAGGATGACAGAAAAGTGTGACAGAAAGTTATGACAGAAGAAAAATGTCAATTGGGAATGAGGATACATTAGCATTAGATATAGAAGAGATAAAGATATTTTCTAGTATGTTTTTTAATTATATAAATGTAGTAGCAGTGCAAAAAGAGATACATAGTGGTTATTTTAAAAACTATTATAGTGGCCCCTAATACCACACATCAGTCATTGAATAAGTTTTAATAGTAATTATTTTTCAAAACATCTTTAAGCAAATGCCAACATACTTTTTTAAACATCCTAAAACATGGTCTTGTGATCCATACACATTTATTGCTTTCAATATGTAAAAAACATAAGAGTTATCCAAGTTAAATGCACCAAAATTATTCTTTTAATTTTCTCAAAACAAACAAACAAAATCTCAGTTCTGCTTTATTATTTCAAAATTATTAACATACATGTAGCACTCTTAGTACATGAAGATGGCAATAACAGCCAACCCTCAGCAGCACGCAGAACCTTCTCTGTATAAAAAATGGACTTGCACTGATTTTATACTCATTAACACAAGGTCCTGCTCATCGCTAATAACATGCATTTGGCGAAGCCTGGCCAGAGGGAGAAATGCTCCTTGACCAAGACACAGACTAAAGTGAACCTGTGATTCTCAAACTGTCACACCTATTTAATCAGTGATTATATAATTCAATTTTAAGGAGTTTACACATATCCTGAGTAACTCAAAATCAGATAAAAAGCACACTATATACTTGTGACATGTGCTTGGAAAAAATGCTTATAACATGTAATGCTATTGTGAGCTAAGATGAATATCGATTATTATTATTTAGTACAAAGGAATAAAAAAGATACTTAAGCAATAAATAGAATGACTATCTGAGTATAAATTATTCTGTTAATTATATATGTAATTTTGTATTTTATAAAATTTTAATGCCTTCAAAAATTAGACATAGTTATTATAATATTAATGTCACTGATTAATCCAAAAAGCTCTTATATTTATATGCACTAACATCTGAAAAGGAGAATGGAGAAACAGTTCAGAGAAAGAAATTAATTTTGCATAAATTTCAAAAATAACAAAAATTGTGTAGAGAGAACATATTAAATAAATTAATGGTTCCTACTAGCTTTAAATTTGATCTCATTTTCAAGTAATTAACCGGTAACAGTATTAACAAATACCTACTATGTACAAGGCAGAGCTAGGTACTGCTTTGTACTTATTACAAACTATCAAAAAGCAAGACCTATGAAACATCATTTGATATATTTAGGTTGAAAGAGTAATTGAAGTCAGAGGGATAGATGTAAAACTATACAATAGGAGAAAACTGAAAATATAGAAATTATATATATGGCTATATTAAAATCTAAAATTATACACTCAAATGCAATTCTGGACATGAGGGAAATATATATTGTTGTGGGTTCTTATAAAATCAATATTCTCTGTTCATAATGATAAATGCAATTTTTTCACCTGCCAAGTAGGGGAAGTAGAAACTTAACTACTTTATAAGCTACATAGAGCAGGTGGTGGCTTGCTTCATCAAACCTCTTAAACCAATGGGGCCATCAATACTTTAATTATACTGAAGGGGGGAAAACACATACAACCTCATAAGTAGTCAATTTTTAAAAAGGCCCATTAGAAATGAATCACAGGAAAGATTAAAAGATAAGCTTCAAAAAGGATGACAGAAAAGTGTGACAGAAAGTTATGACAGAAGAAAAATGTCAATTGGGAATGAGGATACATTAGCATTAGATATAGAAGAGATAAAGATATTTTCTAGTATGTTTTTTAATTATATAAATGTAGTAGCAGTGCAAAAAGAGATACATAGTGGTTATTTTAAAAACTATTATAGTGGCCCCTAATACCACACATCAGTCATTGAATAAGTTTTAATAGTAATTATTTTTCAAAACATCTTTAAGCAAATGCCAACATACTTTTTTAAACATCCTAAAACATGGTCTTGTGATCCATACACATTTATTGCTTTCAATATGTAAAAAACATAAGAGTTATCCAAGTTAAATGCACCAAAATTATTCTTTTAATTTTCTCAAAACAAACAAACAAAATCTCAGTTCTGCTTTATTATTTCAAAATTATTAACATACATGTAGCACTCTTAGTACATGAAGATGGCAATAACAGCCAACCCTCAGCAGCACGCAGAACCTTCTCTGTATAAAAAATGGACTTGCACTGATTTTATACTCATTAACACAAGGTCCTGCTCATCGCTAATAACATGCATTTGGCGAAGCCTGGCCAGAGGGAGAAATGCTCCTTGACCAAGACACAGACTAAAGTGAACCTGTGATTCTCAAACTGTCACACTGATTTAATCAGTGATTATATAATTCAATTTTAAGGAGTTTACACATATCCTGAGTAACTCAAAATCAGATAAAAAGCACACTATATACTTGTGACATGTGCTTGGAAAAAATGCTTATAACATGTAATGCTATTGTGAGCTAAGATGAATATCGATTATTATTATTTAGTACAAAGGAATAAAAAAGATACTTAAGCAATAAATAGAATGACTATATGAGTATAAATTATTCTGTTAATTATATATGTAATTTTGTATTTCTTTCCTAAGTATTTCCTATTGTCTTTTAGTAGATGGTCTTCTTGTTTACTATTTGACAATCTTTAAATATCAAATTTAATGATTATAAAATTTTCCCATTTAAATCTCATTACTGAAGAAAATACCTGTTCTTCTGCTCTTGCTGCAATAACTGAACGGCTATTTTCCTCAAATCAGTTACTTCCTTCAAACCATCATCCTCTTCCTCAGCAAGTAGTTGTTCTTTCCCAAGTCTGAAAGGTAACATACACATGATTATCCAAAAAGTAAAGCAGATGATATTTTATGCCAGCTTTCAGATGTAGAAACCATTTTTTGTTTTTAATATAGCACATGAAATGTTCTTATATTTAAAATGTTAAAATAAGAAATAAAAAATATTGAAGGAATATACAAACATATTAATATCTATCCTCTCTACTCANAAAAGTAAAGCAGATGATATTTTATGCCAGCTTTCAGATGTAGAAACCATTTTTTGTTTTTAATATAGCACATGAAATGTTCTTGTATTTAAAATGTTAAAATAAGAAATAAAAAATATTGAAGGAATATACAAACATATTAATATCTATCCTCTCTACTCAATTAATGGTTAACAGAATAAACTGCATTACCATTTTGTAATTTCTGAAATGTGAAATGGCCATAGTAATTTAACAATGCATATTCTCCATCTTGAGTATAATAAGGACCACAGAGCTCTATTTGGCCTATCTTTAGAAATAAATAGAAAATGTTATGAAAAGTTTTTATTTTATCAAACCACTCTGCTTTTTCAGTTCATTTATTTTGATTTTTAAAATCTCTGTATAAAATGTTTAAGTAGTAGAAATGCAAAATAGATTCAGATAAGATTGGAAAATTTGCCCAAAAAATTCATTAAAATATATGTATCTTTTCGTCTTTTAAAAAGAACAAAGAAATTTTAAAATTGTTTTCTAAACTCTAGTAATTTTATCCCAAAGGCATTTCATTTAAAAAATGGTGTCAGCGACTTCCCTGGCAGTCCAGTGGTTAAAACTTTGCACTTTCACTGAAGAGGACACAGATTCAATCCTTGGTGGGGAAACTAAGATCATGCATGCTGCATGGCAAGGTAAATAGGTAAGTAAATAAATAAATAAATTTTCTAAACTCTAGTAATTTTATCCCAAAGGCATTTCATTTAAAAAATGGTGTCAGCGACTTCCCTGGCAGTCCAGTGGTTAAAACTTTGCACTTTCACTGAAGAGGACACAGATTCAATCCTTGGTGGGGAAACTAAGATCATGCATGCTGCATGGCAAGGTAAATAGGTAAGTAAGTAAATAAATAAATAAATAATGGTATCAAACCTAAGACTCTGTATCTTTACCATATCTTGCATGCTACTGGAGTCTCTCAAGGTAAGACAACTGTCCTCATGCAATAACATGAGAAAGTAAGAGAAAAATGAAACACAGAGAGTAAAACAAAGAACTGTATCTCCTTATGGGGCACCAGAGATGATTAATTAATGACTATTAAAAAGTTACCAGTGAGGTCATTTGAGGGAAGCACAATACAGAGAAAAGAGAAAAACTTGGGGATCAGAGAGCTAGACTCACACTCAAGGTTCTAGTGGACACTAGCTAAGTGGTTTTAGAGAAGAAACTTTATAGTCTCCCAGCTTCACCTTCCTTATCTGTAAAAATGTGGACAATATCCATCCTGTAGTATTTAGTGACAGAGAAGGCAATGGCAACCCATTGCCTGGAAAATCCCATGGACGGAGGAGCCTGGTGGGCTACCGTCTATGGGGTTGCACAGAGCCGGACACAACTGATGCAACTTAGCAGCAGCAGCAGGATTTAGTGAATATTAAGTAAGAAACATAGGAAAGCATGTAGCACAGATCCTGGTAGATAGTAGGTATTCAACAAATACTCTTTCTTTTCTGAAAAAATGTGGTAGGTCAATTTTTATCATTTCATAAGATAAAGGATACAGAGAAGATATAAAGCAAATTATTTTAATAAAATAGAGAAGTAAATACCCTTAAAATTACCATAACCAGTCTCATGTAATGTAAAGTTTATTAAACCAAGAGTCAGAACACCTCAGTTTGAGACATTTGAAACTCCAGGTCTCAGTTTCCTAATCAGTCAAATTATACCAATACTATCTGTTTTAAAGAACAGCTAAATAGCTTAAATGAGGCAATGTATGAGAAAGTATAATTTTCTTCAATAATAGTAATGGGGACATTATAATTATACTTATGGAGAAAAACAGTGTATATACTACATTCAACTTATGTTTACTATAATTTTCAGCTTCAATGAGGAAAGCAGACAGATGAAATATTCACAAATTAACTATCTGAAATTAACAGGTAAATGAATAAAAAATTTATTCTTTCAAACAGAAATATCTAATGATATTTCAAGGATTAATAAGCAATACTTCAATTTGCAAATTCAGGTGTGCTTACCTTTTTTCATCTCCCAATTCTTCATTTTTCTGAGATTTTTCAGGACCTTTCTCTTTTCCCTTACATAAAAGAAAGTTATCATTTTAAATTGTATGGTTCACTTTTGTGAGATTAAGGAGAATGTGTTATTGATATTTGTTCAAAGTTTTCTTTACCTTAAGGAAAGCAACAAATGATCCAATATGTGCATCTCTTTGTTCAGGAACTACTACATCATCTGTGTTGGCATCAGTAAAATCATACACCTCCTGGTCTAAGTATAGATTAATATTTATTAGAAAACATGAATAATAAACAGTGTGCTCTGACACTGCAGTGCTTAGAAAAAAGTATCTTTTTCTCAATAAAAGAGTTGATCAAAGATACTATAATTTGGGGGCTTCCCAGGTGGCGCTAGTGGTAAAAAACCCACCTGCCAATGCAGGAGATGCAAGAGATGTTGGTTCAATCCCTGGGTCAGGAAGGTCCCCTGGAGGAGAGCATAGCAACCCACTCTAGTACTCTTGTCTGGAGAATCCCACAGAGAGAGGAGCTTTACAGGCTACGGTCCATAGGTTGCATAGAGTCGGACATGATTGAAGCAACTTAGCAAGCATGCACACACTATTATTTTTAAAGCCCACTTTAAAAAATATATTCATTTTTAAAAAGGGATATATACATGACATAAAAACAGCAGACACCTTATGAATTACCTTTCTGAGAATCAGGTTTACTTCCTATTGAGTGACTGTCATTTCTTGATGTCTGCTCTCTATTTGATTCTGAGACTTGAGAATGAAGGCTGATTGTGTCATCATCTGATGGCTGAATGCAATAAGTAAAAAGTAAAAATGAGACATTTTAAACATATGATAAGGATTAGTTGCTTTAATTACATATATGAAGTACAGAATACCTGATTTAAATCTCCAGTTTTAAAACCAAAAATTAATATGAGGTTTACTGTTTTGCTTTTAAAACTGTACATGTCTTTTGTTTAACGTGAGGTCATAAAATGCAATGCTGACCACATTTTTAAGCAAAATAAATGAAATGTGTGCAAGTGCCTATCTACTTCAAAGCTCTAGTAAATTTTTTTTTGTTTTTCTAATAAAATCTTATAATAAAATAGTTCAGTAATAAAAAAGACTCACTTCTGTTGTAGACAATCGTTTCTCTCCATTATCACTTCCAATTCCAGAGTCAGGACCATGATTTTTATTTGGATAAAAATCTTCCATACTATGGAAATACAAATTCTAAGGGCAGTTAAGGTTTTCTTCTTAAATAGATAATAATTGACCTAAAATTTCACTAGATAATATAGAATATATACTTTTGATATGTAAGATCCTTAAAAACATGAGGAAAAAATACTGGATCATATAAAATACTTTATTCATGTCCCTCATGTAATATTTTCACATGCTCTGTTGTAAAATAGGTTACAATAGCCTTAACAATAGCCTATTATTTCTTCTGAGAGATTCAGAAAAGCAGATAGTCCTGCTAGAAAATCATCTTGATAAAGACCTATTTTTCTTATGAGTTTGTCAAATTTCACCATATAATGCTGAAATGTTTTTTAACCTTAATACAACCATTTCTTCTTCATTATCTCTAAAAATATATTTAGCTTCATAATAAGGTTCATTAAGTAATTAAGAGAAAAAAGGCCAAAAAAAAAAAAAGCCTGTAAAACATTGAATAAGCAATTGTTTTGGTGTGAGGAAAGAGCTGTCCTTGTAAATTTCTGAATTACAGTATGCCACCCAAGTTGCAAAATAGTTTCACATTAATTTGCAGATTTACCATATACTGTACATTGACCACTGGTTATATGCCAAGAACTAGGCTAAGTTTTTTTTTTTTTTAAGTATTTTAAAGATAATATTTCACATTCCTTGTGAAAATTCTAGCAGGTTATTGGTGCTTTCTCATTTTACAGAGAAGGAAACTGAGGCCAGGAGGGATTGAAAAAATGACCCAATGACATACAACTTGCAAATGGCAGTCTAAGTTTTATCCCAAGGTTATCTAACACTGAAGTCCCTGATCTGCTATATTCCTTCCCCAAATACTGATTTTATACTTTTCAGGAGTATATCAACAAACTTAGGGAAGCAATTACCAAGGGTTAGGGCACTAGGCTGAACACCTAAGATGAGATAAATTTTAATATGTTTGCTTTCAAAGCATTCTCAGCCCAGAGGGGGAGTATGTTTATCTGTTCTGAAAGATATGACAAAGGTAAATGGGGCTTCCCAGATGGTTCAGCGGTAAAGAATCCACCTGCCAACCAGGAAACGAGGGTTTGATCCCTGGGTTGGGAAGATCCCCAGAGAAGGAAATGGTAAACCACTCCAGTATTCTTGCCTGAGAAATCACAGTCAGAGGATCCTGGCAGGCTATAGTCCATGAGGTCGCAAAAGAGTTAGACACAACTTAACAAATAAAAAACAAGAACAAAGGTAAATATAAATTTCTCCTTGGGAAGGTGAGGAAAGGCTTCACCCAAGAAAGAAGCATTTGAGATTAACCTTGAAGGATGAAAAACAGCAAGCTAGCATTTGCTGAGTGTCTACATTGTGTTAGATGCTATGCCAGGTGCACCTCATATTTTATTTATAATGAAACTGTATGATTTATGCATTATTATTTCTTCTTACAAATGAAGAAATAAAGCTAATAAAAGTTAACTTCCCAAGGGGAAATATTATGACATTTACTGAGTATCATTTACTGAACTAGTTGCTAGGCACACATTTAATTCTCACAACATGCTTTTGAAATATGTATTGTTAACATTTTAAATAAAGAAACAGGCTCAGAGAGATTAAATAACTTACATAGGCCAAGGAGGAATTAAGAGGTTAAACCATGATTAGAACTGAAATCCATCTAACTGCACCACCCAATAATACATCCATATACTATACTATACCAACATACATTTGTGTGTTTGAAACAGATGACAATGATAATAATAAGCTATTTGTTGAGGAATTAATAAGACACTGTGATAAATATTTTATATGCATTATTTCATTCAATTCTGACAACATCCATATGATTATTTTCCTTTTCACATACAAAAAAGCTAAAAATCAGAGATCATATGATACAAGGACATACAGTTATTAAGAGTTTGAGAAGAGCTTCACAAGGATATTATGTCTGAGTCCAAAAGCTGAAGCTAAGTATAACTACTACAATGCCTATACAGAATAAAGAGTTAACAAAATATCAAGGAAAGGTATTCTAAGTAGTAAGAACCATATAGCCAAGAACATGAGTGAGAAACTAGAAAGTACATACAAGAAGTGAGTAATTCAATACCAGCTCTGTGTGAGAGATAAGTGCACCCAAGAGCCACAAATAAACTCTATTGATCTGTCCTGTTCAATACAGTAGCCACTAGTCATGCTTGGCAACAGAGCATTAGAAATGTAACTAGTCCAAATTGAGACATGCTACAAATATAAAATACACGATAGATTTCAAAGATTTAAAAGAAAGTGAAATAACTCATTAGTGTTTTATATGTAATTATATATTGAAATTTCAATTATGTAGAAGCTTTATACAGTCAGCAAAAACAAAACCAGGAGCTGACTGTCAGATCATGAACTGCTTATTGCCAAATTCAGATTTAAATTGAAGAAAGTAAGGAAAACCACTAGACCATCAGGTATGACCTAAATCAAATCCCTTTCAATTCTACAGTGGAAGTGACAAATAGATCCAAGGGATTAGATCTGATAGAGTGCCAGAACTATGGATGGAGGTTCAAGACACTGTACAGGAGGCAGTATTCAAGACCATCCCCAAGGAAAAGAAATGCAAAAAGGCAAAATGGTTGTCTGAGGAAGCCTTATAAATAGCCGAGAAAAGAAAAAAGCTAAAGGCAAAGGAGAAAAGGAAAGATGTACACATCTGAATGCAAAGTTCCAAGGAATAGCAAGGAGAGGTAAGAAAGCTTTCATCAGTGATCAATGCAAAGAAATAGAGGAAGACAACAGAACTGGAAAGACTAGAGATCTCTTCAAGAAAATGAGAGATACAAAGGGAACATTTCATGCAAAGATGGGCACAGTAAAGGACAGAAATGTTAAAAANATGCAAAGTTCCAAGGAATAGCAAGGAGAGGTAAGAAAGCTTTCATCAGTGATCAATGCAAAGAAATAGAGGAAGACAACAGAACTGGAAAGACTAGAGATCTCTTCAAGAAAATGAGAGATACAAAGGGAACATTTCATGCAAAGATGGGCTCGATAAAGGACAGAAATGTTAAAGACCTAACAGAAGCAGAAGATATTAAGAATGGCAAGAATACACAAAAGAACTATACATAAAAGATCTTAGTGACCCAGATAACCACGATGGTGTGATCACTCACCTACAGCCAGACATCCTGCAGTGCAAAGTCAAGTGGGCCTTAGGAAGCATCACTACAAACAAAGCTAGTGAAGGTGATGGGATTCCAGCTAAGCCATTTCAAATCCTAAAAGATGACGCTGTGAGAGTGCTGCACTCAATATGCCAGCAAACTTGGAAAACTCAGCAGTAGCCACAGGACTGGAAAAAGTCAGTTTCAATTCCCATCCCAAAGAAAGGCAATGCCAAAGAATGTTCAAACTATGGCACAACTGCAAGCATCTCACATGCTAGCAAAGTAATGCTCAAAACTCTCCAAGCCAGGCTTCAACAGTATATGAACCATGAACTTCCAGATTTTCAAAGCTGGATTTAGAAAAGGCAGAGGAACCGAAGATCAAATTGCCAACATCCATTGTATAATAGAAAAAGCAACAGAGTTCCAGAAAAACATACTTCTGCTTTACTGACTATTCCAAAGCCTCTAACTATGTAGATCAGAACAAACTGTGAAGAATTCTGAAAGAGATGGGAATACCAGACCACCTGACCTGCCTCCTGACAAACTTCTATGCAGGCCAAGAAGCAACATTTAGAACTGGACATGGAACAACAGACTGGTTCCAAATCGAGAGAAGAGTACATCAAGGCTGTATATTGACACCCTGCATATTTCACTTATATATAGAGTATATCACGCAAAATTCCAGGCTGGATGAAGCACAAACTGGAATCAAGATTGCCGGGAGAAATATCAATAGCCTCAGATATGCAGATGATACCACTGTTATAGCAAAAAGCGAAAAGAAACTGAAGAGCCTCTTAATGAAAGTGAAAGAGGAGAGTGAAAAAGTTGGCTTAAAACTTAACATTCAAAAAACTAAAATCATGGCATCCGGTCCCATCACTTCATGGCAAATAGATGGGGAAACAATGGAAACAGTGTCAGACTTTATTTTCTTGGGCTCCAAAATCCTTGCAGATGGTGACTGCAGCCACGAAATTAAAAGATGCTTGCTCCTTGGAAGAAAAGCTATGAGAAACCTAGGCAGCATATTAAAAAGGTATATAAAAATAGACATTACTTTGCTGACAAAGGTCCATCTAGTCAAAGCTATGGTTTTTTCCAGTAGTTGTGTATGGATGTGAGTTAGATCATGAAGAAAGCTGAGTGCCAAAAAATTGATGCTTCTGCAACTGTGGTGTTGGAGAAGACTCTTGAGAGTCCCTTGGACTGCAAGGAGATCAAACCAGTCAATCCTAAAGGAAATCAGTTCTGAATATTCATTGGAAGGACTGATGCTGAAGCTGAAGCTCCAATACTTTGGCCACCTGATGAGAACTGACTCATTTGAAAAGACCCTGATGCTGGGAAAGACTGAAGGCAGGAGGAGAAGGGAACAACAGAGAATGAGATGGCTGGATGGCATCACCAACTCGATGATCATGAGTTTGAGCTGGACAAGGAAACCTGGCGTGCTGCAGGCCATGGGGTCACAAAGAGTTGGACACAACTGAGCGACTGAACTGAACTAACATACTGAAATGACATTTTTAACATACTGGATAATGTAACATGCATTATTAAAATTAATTTATTATTTTTTAAATGGGTTACAAGAAAATTTAAAAATTACCAATGTGGGTCATATTGCCTTTCAATTGGACAGCATTGCTAGACAACATCTTCAAAATCTATCTCAATTCTGTCCACTCCTTTTCATCTCTACTGCAATAACCCTATTCTAGACCCCTTGATCTTTTGGTAGTACCACAACACCCTAACTAATCCCTGTGTTTTTACTTGTTTGCTTCCAATGTATTTTCTCTATAAGAGCCAAAATAGTTTCTTTAAAAATAATTTAATCATGTTATCCTCCTGTTTATAATTGTCCAATGACTACCCACTGTACTTTAAATGAAATTCAAACTTCTTACCACAGCCTCCAAAGCCCCCATATAACTTCAGCCCCGACTAACTTTCCAAAGTCAACTTGTACCACAGTGTTGGCCTCCTGATCTCAGGCTTTTTTAACATATCAAGTTTCTTCCTAACTTAAGACCTTTGCACATGCCATTATTTCTGCCTGAAATGCTCTTTCCGTCACTCTTTCCACAGCTAGCTTTTCTCCTTTCAGGTCTTGACTTAAAACCTCACTTTCCCAAAGAGACACTCCTCAACCACACTCCTGAAACATGTTCTTTCCCTTCAAAGCACTCGCCAAAACTTGAAATTATCTGTGTGTGTCAGTGTTCTTGTTTTATTTAACAACCAACTCCTCCACTAGAATGTGAGCTCCATGAGGGCCGAGGCCAATATGTAATTCAACAAACCCTGAATCTACTGGTAGGCACTCAACTTAAATAAATGACTAATATACTGTATGTCATTACTAAAGTAATTTTGTAATAAATATAAAAACATACTAATAGAGATTAGTATATGAATTCATTCTAATTTTTGTAGAATTGTTTGGTCTACTATCATTGGAAAAGACTCTGATGCTGGGAGGGATTGGGGGCAGGAGGAGAAGGGGACGACAGAGGATAAGATGGCTGGATGGCATCACTGACTCGATGGACGTGAGTCTGAGTGAACTCCGGGAGTTGGTGATGGACAGGGAGGCCTGGCGTGCTGCGATTCATGGGGTCACAAAGAGTCGGACACGACTGAGCGACTGAACTGAACTGAACTTAACTGAACTATCATTTATAATATTAAGCAAACTAATCTTTGGCAACTAAATTTAATGCTCAGATTCTTAATCATTCTAAGGCAACAAAAATATTTGAGAAACATCCTATTTCGAATTCAAAAACTTGCACTGTTAACAATAATACTACGCTGGCATTCCACGTAGTCTAAACTATGCCATAAATACAATAACAAATCTTTAAATATTTCAGTCAGGGACAGTCTCCCTTTGTATAGTCTCATCCTACTCCAAATTATTTTCCATACTATTGGATGGAATTATGTTTTCATAAAATCTTTCAGACCAATCTACGTCTCAAAAGGATGAATTTTAAAAAATATCAAATCTAACATTTCAAAATCTTTTAAGGAAAAAATACCAATATCAAACAGAATAACAATGATAAATCATCCCTGATCCATATAGAAATGAATCAAAAAATATCCATATAGAAATGCATCAAGAAAATGGAGGTGAAAGGTAACCAACCACACGTCTTACTCTTCCACTAACCTCAGTTCAAAGTCAAATTCTACTTATTCCAAATGTACAGAACAGTGATTACAGTAGAACATTAACAGTTGTCAAGTGCTGAGAAATTAGTTCTTCTGTACTAGAATGTCAGAAATACATTTTACTTTACATTTTACTACTAAAAGCTTTAATATTAAATTTTTTGAGGAAACTCCAAATTTATTCTACTATCAGAGGTTCACTCTATGATGGTGATATTTCACTTCAGCTAATTACTGATTTTAACACTAGACCAATCATCCTAGGTATATTCAGTTCACTCAAAATAAGCAAATATCATCTATATTTAGAGAGAAGATACCATCGTCACGAAATTAGAATATTACAGAATATTACATTACCTGTCTGTGAGAGGTTGGGAGGGCATTCTTTTACTCAATGATGGAAGATCCAGAGAATCTGGTTTCTTATCCATTCTGCAACATGCTTGGATATTTAAGTATTTAAATATGTGTACTTTACCTTTTAAACATATCTGTCAATAAATAATAGAGTAAGATTATAGTTCCAAAGATAAAGTCATTTACCAATTTACTAATAAATTTTAATAACTTCAAATTACTCTGAGATGTAACAATCATGATAGATACTTTACATATTTAAATACTTTGTACTTCTGACACTAGGTGAAAAAAATCTGACAGCACTGACAATAACTAAAACTATTATGGTCTCTGTTCTTATTAGAAAAAACTAAGTTAATTTTTCTGTATTTCCCTGAACTATTGTGTTAAAAGCACAATGTACAAACCACTAAGCAATATAAAATTTATAATTCATAAAAGTTGCCTTCACTAGAAAAAATGCTGCTGCTGTTGCTAAGTCGCATCAGGCATGTCCGACTCTGTGCGACCCCATAGACGGCAGCCCACCAGGCTTTTCCATCCCTGGGATTCTCCAGGCAAGAATACTGGAGTGGGTTGCCATTTCCTTCTCCAATGCATGAAAGTGATAAATGAAAGTGAAGTCGCTCAGTTGTGTCCGACTCCTCGCAACCCTATGGACTGTAGCCCACTAGGCTCCTCCGTCCATGGGATTTCCCAGGCAAGAGTACTGGAGTGGGTTGCCACTGATTTCTCCAGAAAAAAATGAAAAGAAATATATTCATTGTAGTGGTAAGAACAGAAGAAAAAAAAATAACCCACGTAATTCTTTAAAGTAACCTCATCAGAACCACTAAGTTTAAACACTGGAAGAAAGTTAATCAAAAGAATGCAAATACAAGATAAATTTGTTGAAAGGTGTGATGATAAGCCACTTAAAACAAAATTTTAAATGGTCAATTCAACTAATATAACATCCAGGAAAGTTATTTTCATTGGCAATAAAGAAAAAGAATAATGAGGGGGCAAATACTGTGTGCAAGAAAGTATTTTATATAAAAAAGATAGACAATGAGCAGTAGGGAAATAATAAGTTGGCTTTACAAAGGATAACTGCAGTTACCATAAATGTTATCAAATAAGTATTTCTCAAAATTTAGAATAGAAAACACTGTTTTATGGAAGCACATAACCTAGCAACACACACACAAAAAAAAAAAACAATAAAGAAA
>SJYX01003215.1:131227-181459 GCA_006410675.1 Oreotragus oreotragus
TCACTGGCCAGGGAGGGGGGTGTGTGGGGGGGGTGGTGCTCAGGGTCGACCACACATACTTTCTCTCCAGGTGTGTATCTCTGCCTTGCTTCTCTTGTAAACAAACTGTTTCTCTGTGTGCTCTCTGACTTGTGTGTGTTAGTCGCTGAGTTGCGTCCTACTCTTTGCAACTCCATGGACTGTACCCCACTGGGCTCATCTGTCCATGGACATGTCCAGGCAAGAATACTGGAGTGGGTTGCCATACCCTTCTCCAGGGGATCTTCCAGACCCAGGAATTGATCCTGGGTCTCCTGCATTTTAGGCAGATTCTTTATCGTCTGAGCCACCAGGGAAGTGCTGTGTCTCTAATAATAAACTATGTACCTGTTTTTCCAGTTTTTGCCTCCTTGAAACATTCTTACTTTCAAACAGGGACAAGAGTTAGCTAAATTTTGCTTCTAGCCTCTAGGCAGAGGTTCAATTCCTAGACAGGGAACTAAGATCTTGCTTCAAGCCACTGCTCACTGCCATCTGCATGAGATCACCACTATCACATATCATCAAACCACCATTCTCCCATCACCAATTCCTATCAACTCATATAAACATACTTCCTCCCTCTTCAGAAGCATAACGTAGTGGTTGGAACATGAACTCTGGAGTTAAGATCGCCTTGGTTTGAAACCAGGCTCCACCACATGCTAGTCATGTGACCTTGGAAAAGACAGGAAACAGCTACAGCTCTGTTTTCTCTTTTATAAAATGAAGTATAATGACAGTACCTATTTTATATGGTTGCTATAAGAAATGAGTGAATTCATGTAAAGCATGTTCAATGCAGTGCTTGGAGCATGGTAAGTGCCATATAAATCTGTTATTCTTACATCTATGTCACAATTTTTCATTAAATCAAAATCTAGTATTTACAACAACATGACCAAGAAAGTAGTCACAGAGGTTAGATTCATTTCTTTTCTCTTTTAAGTTTTTGTTTTACCTAAAGTGACTACTTGCCCCATTTTTCTACTTTGTTTAATTTTCTGATGCGAAGAACTGACTCATTGGAAAAGACCCTGATGCTGGGAAAGATTGAAGGCAAGAGGAAAAGGGGACGACAGAGGATGAAATGGTTGAATGGCATCACCAACTCAATGGACATGACTTTGAGTAATCTCTGGGAGTTGGTGATGGACAGGGAAACCTGGTGTGCTGCAGCCCATGGGGTCACAAAGAGTCGGACATGACCAAGCAACTGAACTGAACTGATAATTTTCTGTGTGCCTACTACTAATTCATTCCTGACTCTGACAGAACTATAAAATGTCTCTCCATACTGACAAGTACATCAAGTCAACTGTTAACTTCTTTATTATTTTTCTATTTTCCTTTGGGACACAACCCTCCCCTCACCAAACTGACTGGTTGCCAGACTCTAGGTCCATGCATACCAGTCTATCTTAGACATGAAGAATTCTTCTTAATTTGTCCCTTCATTTTGATATAGTACACCATCTACTGGCTTTCTAGTAAAGTGTGCAGGACAGCTAAAATTTCTGCGATCTTGCATGTTTGAAACTGTCTTTTTTTTTCTATCTTACAATTGACTGAAAGTTTGACCTTACAAATTTGGGAATATTCCTTCAGTCACTGAAGGCATCATTCTAACATCTTCTAGTTCCCCATGGTGCTGCTGAGAAGTCATTCTGACTACCAATGCTATGAATGTGACCCATTTTGTCTTCATGGAAGCCTTTCAGTCTCTGTCTTTCATGTTAGAAATTATTTCTACAATGTCTAGTGATCCATGGCTGTCTGTTCATTTTCAAAAGAAAAATGATAAGAAGTCAAATGGAAGTTCTATGTAAGAGGGAGAAGTTTATCAATGGTCAGCCCGTGTCTAGAGAACAGATAGTGACTTGTGTTTCAGGGGACTGCCAATGATCAGTATACCTATAGGTCTTTTCTCCTAGTTCCATCAGTCTACCAAGAGAGAAATCAACCATCCTAAGTCACATAAGAGAGGCTGCCAGCATTCTGGGAGCCAAGCAAGATAAGTCTACTGACACTCCCAATATTCAGTACATATGCATTCACTGTTATCAGTATGGGATCTCATTCGTGCCCATAGCTGTACCTGGAGCCCCTAACTCTGGTTGAGTCTCTCTACAGCTGTGCTATCCAATACAGTAGTCACTAGCCACATGTGGCTATTTAATCTAAATAAAACTAAAAATGCAATTCTTCAATCACACTATATACTTTCAAGTGCTCAACAGCCACTTGTGGCTACAATACAGGACAGTACAAATATAGAACATTTCCATCATTACAGAAAGTTCTAACAGCGCTGCACTAAAGAGTAAACTCCAGGCTTATGCTGAAGGAAGGAATGATACTCATTTCGCTGATGAGTTGAGGAAGAGAATCTGAGAGAATCCACCTACTCCTCAGAGTAAACCCTAGGTTTCTGCTAAGGCAAGGGAGTGGAAGTCATGTAGCTGCGGACCTAAGGGCAAAATCAGTGCAAATTTAGATCTGTATTGTTGAATATATTAACAACTAGTCATGTAAAACTACTGAAATTTCAATTAATCAAAATGAAATTAAACGGAAAATGTTGTTCCTTAGTCACACTAGTCATATATCAAGTACCCATTAGCAATAGAGGAAAACAACAGAATGGGAAAGACTAGAGAGTTCCTCAAGAAAATGAGAGATACCAGGGAACATTTCATGCAATGATGGGCACAAAAAGGACAGAAATGTTAAGGACCTAACATAAGCAGAAGATATTAAGAAAAGATGGCAAGAATACACAAAAGAACTATACATAAAAGATCTTAGTGACCCAGATAACCATGATGGTGTGATCACTCACCTACAGCCAGACATCCTGCAGTGCAAAGTCAAGTGGGCCTTAGGAGGCATCACTACAAACAAAGCTAGTGAAGGTGATGGGATTCCAGCTTAGCCATTTCAAATCCTAAAAGATTACACTGTGAAAGTGCTACACTCAATATGCCAGCAAATTTGGAAAACTCAGCAGTGGCAGCAGGACTGGAAAAGGTTGGTTTTCATTCCAATCCCAAAGAAAGGCAATGACAAAGAATGTTCAAACTATGGCACAACTGCAACCATCTCACACACTAGCAAAGTAATGCTCAAAACTCTCCAAGCCAGGCTGCAACAGTACATGAACTGTGAACTTCCAGATGTTCAAAGCTGGATTTAGAAAAGGCAGAGGAACCAGAGATCAAGTTGCCAACATCTGTTGGATCATAGACAAAGCAAGAGAATTCCAGAAAAACATCTACTTCTGCTTCATTGACTATGGAACGCCTTTGACTGTGTGGATCACAACAAACTGTGGAACATTAAAGAGATGGGAATACCAGACCACCTGACCTGCCTCCTGACAAACTTCTATGCAGGTCAAGAAGCAACAGTCAGAAACAGAAATGAAAGAGTGAACTGGTTCCAAATCGAGAAAGGAATACATCAAGGCTGTATATTGTCACCCTGCATATTTCGCTTATATACAGAGTACATCACGCAAAATGCTGGGCTGGATGAAGCACAAGCTGAAATCAAGATTGCTGGGAGAAGTATCAATAGCCTCAGACATGCAAAAGACACCACCGTTATGGCAGAAAGCAGAAAGGAACTGAAGAGCCTCCTGATGAAAGTGAAAGAGGAGAGTGAAATAGCTGGCTTCAAACTCAACATTCAAAAAACTAAAATCATGGCATCCGGTCCCATCACTTCATGGTAAATAGATGGGGAAACAATGGAAACAGTGACAAACTTTATTTTCTTGGGCTCCAAAATCCCTGCAGATGGTGACTGCAGTCATGAAATTAAGACACTTGCTCCTTGGAAGAAAAGCTTTGACAAACCTAGACATATTGCGGAGAAGGCAATGGCACCCTACTCCAGTAGTCTTGCCTGGAAAATCTCATGGATGGAGGAGCCTGGTGGGCTGCAGTCCATGGGGTCGCTATGAGTTGGATACGACTGAGCAACTTCACTTTCATGCACTGGAGAAGGACATGGCAACCCACCCCGGTGTCCTTGCCTGGACAATCCCAGGGATGAGGGAGCCTGGTGGGCTGCCATCTATGGGGTCACACAGAGTCAGACATGACTGAAGCGACTTAGCAGCAGCAGCAGCAGACAGCATATTGAAAAGGAAAGACATTACTTTAGTGACAAAGGTCCATCTAGTCAAAGCTATGGTTTTTCTAGTAACCACGTGTAAATGTGAGAGTTGGACCATAAAGAAGTTCAGTTCAGTTCAGTTCAGTCAGTCGTGTCCAACTCTTTGCGACCCCATGGAATGCAGCATACCAGGCTTCCCTGTCCATCACCAACTCCCGGGGCTTGCTCAAACTCAAGCTCAAACTCATGTCCACTGAGTCGGAGATGCCATCCAACCATCTCATCGTCTGTTGTCCCCTTCTCCTCCTGCCTTCAAGCTTTTCCAGCATCACGGTCTTTTCAAATGAGTCAGCTCTTTGCATCAGGTAGCCAAAGTATTGGAGTTTCAGCTTGAACATCAGTCCTTCCAATGAACACCCAGGACTGATCTCCTTTAGGATGGACTGGCTGGATCTCCTTGAGGTCCAAGGGACTCTCAAGAGTCTTCTCCAATACCACAGTTCAAAAGCATCAATTCTTCAGTGCTCAGCTTTCTACACAGTCCAACTCTCACATCCATACATGACTACTGGAAAAACCATAGCCTTGACTAGACAGACCTTTGTGGACAAAGTAATGTCTCTGCTTTTTAATATGCTGTCTAGGTTGGTCATAACTTTCCTTCCAAAGAGCAAACATCTTTTAATTTCATGGCTGCAATCACCAACTGCAGGGATTTTAGAGCCCCCAAAAATAAAGTCAGCCACTGTTTCCACTCTTTCCACATCTATTTGCCATGAAGTGATGGGACCAGATGCCATGATCTTTGTTATCTGAATGTTGAGCTTTAAGCCAACTTTTTCACTCTCCCCTTTCATCAGGAGGCTCTTTAGTTCTTCTTCGCTTTCTGCCATAAGGGTGGTGTCATCTGCATATCTGAGGTTATTGATATTTCTCCCAGAAATCTTGATTCTAGCTTGTGCTTCATCCAGCCCAGCGTTCCTCATTATGTACTCTGCATATAAGTTAAATAAGCAGAGTCACAATACATAGCCTTGATGTACTCCATTCCCGATTTAGAACCAGTCTGTTGTTCCATGCCCAGTTCTAACTGTTGCTTCCTGACCTGCATGCAGATTTCTCAAGAGACAGGTCAGGTGGTCTGGTATTCCCATCTCTCAGAATTTTCCACAATTTGTTGTGATCCACACAGTCAAAGGCTTTGGCATAGTCAATAAAGCAGAAGTAGATGTTTTTCTGGAACTCTCTTGCTTGTTTGATGATCCAACGGATGCTGGCAATTTGATCTCTGGTTTCTCTACTTTTTCTAAATCCAGCTTGAACATCTGGAAGTTCATGGCATAAAGAAGGCTGAGCGCCAAAGAACTGATGCTTTTGAACTGTGGTGTTGGAGAAAACTCTTGAGAGTCCCTTAGACAGCAAGAAGACCAAACCAGTCAATCCTAAATTAAATCAATCCTGAATATTCGTTGGAAGGACTGATGCTGAAGCTGAAGCTCCTATACATGGCTATCTGATGTGAAAAGCGAACTCATTGGAAAAGATCCTGATGTTTGGAAAGACTAAAAGCAAGAGGAGAAGTGGACAACAGAAGATGAAATGTTTGGATGGCATCACCGACTCAATGGACATGAGTTTGAGCAAGCTCTGGGAGATGGTGAAGGACAGTGAAGTCTGACATGCTGCAGTCCATGGGGTCACAAAGAGTCTGACATGACTGAGTGAATGAACAATAATATTGGACTTCACAGATTATACAACATTTCCATTATTTAGAAAGTCCTCTTAAATAGTAGAGCCTTAGATATTCTACAAACCTTCATGTTTTCAGTCTTTCATCCCTCTATTTAGTTACGTTTCATTCAATAATCACCAAAGAAACACCCGAGCCATTCCCAGATTTAACACAGTAAAATCAACTTGCTTCTTGTTGTCTTCTCCCATAGCAGACATAGGTTTTGGGTTTCCACATCCTGCTATGGTAGCTGCAGCCAGCTTTTAGTATTTGAATTTAGAAAAAAGGCACTCGTTTGCAATGAGTGGAATGCACCTTCGTAGGAAAAGAGGGAAAAAAGGCAACTCTTCTGGATGTATACAAACCCAGTGCCAGGGCACATAGCTTGGAAATAGAGTACAGGCTGGCATTTCACTACCATGTGCCTCCTCAATCAGATACTCTTGTGCAGTGTAAGTGGAGATCCTAGTTACCACTATTTCACCTATTTTCCATTTTCCAAAATTCTGTTGCCATCTCTCCCCTACTGTCCTCTTCTCTCTCAATCTTTGTCTTCATGGGTTTAGAGTTTAGTGTACTCCTTTACTATCATTTTAGTGGATTCCACATGAATTTAATTCTCAAACTTAAAGTCAAACCAGTCAGTCTCAAAGGAAATCAACCCTGAATATTCATTAGAAAGACTGATACTGAAGCTGAAGCTCCAAATCTCTGGCCACCTGATGTGAAGAGCCAACTCACTGGAAAAGACCCTGATGTTGGGAAAGATTGAAGGCAGGAGGAGAAGAGAGCAACAGAGGATGAGATGGTTGGATGGCATCACTGATTCAATGGACACGAGTGAGCAAACTCTGGGAGACAATAAGGGACAGGGAAGCCTGGCATGCTTTAGACCATGGGGTTGCAGAGTCAGACATGACTGAGTGACTGAACAAAAAAGTAGGAATTAATATTTTTAACTCGAATCTTTCTATTATGATTCCACCTATTGGTGCTAAAAATATATTTCAATCAATCACACAACAAATCTCAAGTAAATATATACCTGAGTAGGACAGAGGTAGACAGAATCCTTAGTCGATCCTTTTAAAATAACACAAACAACCAGAATTATCAGTTCACAAGCAGAAAGTTGGTATCTGGGTTATCCAAATCCTATTCTCTAGAAACAAAGCTAAACCTCCTACCAAAGTGAAAAAGCCAGAAAAAAACACTTTTGAGAGTAATACCTCAAAAACAAACTGACTCCTAATTCTGATGCTTTTGCATTTACCAGAAACATATAATTCTGAATAAAAATAAAAGAAGCAAGTATCATTGTTTTAAATTACAAACCTGTGCTGGTGGTATTTGCAAAGGATTGTTATCCAAAATTATTACTTGTAAATGATGCAGCTTCCTGTAACAAACTGGAATTTCAGTCACTTTATTACAAGAGAAATCCAGCTTGACTAAGGGAAGATCTCCTAATTCTGTTCAGAAACAAAAATAATTTAATTAAATTCTATATAGTTATTCTCTTATTCATGTGAGTAAGAACACTGAGCATCTTACCATCTGGTAATGTCTGAAGATTATTTCTTCTTATATTTAGCTCTCTAAGTGATTGTAATTTTCCCATTTGTTGGGGAAGAACCTGAATCTCATTGCAGCTAATATCCTAAGGAAAAAACAAAATAAAATTATAACAAACTAATGGAGAAATAGAGATATATTTCTACTTTTTAATTAAAGCACATGGCTAATAGCTAGCAAGTCACCTCCAATGTCATTTCTCTAAATATGGATTATCAGGCAGATTTATATTTATATTACATCATGAAATCAATCCAGCACAATTAACGTAAATTTTTTTGTGTAAAAGTGTGAGGTTGTAACTTAGTAATACACAAGTCAGCATTTTGAAAATCTCAACTAAAGACCACTCTTATCAACTAAAACCAGAAGGTGCTCTTCATTCATAGGTAAAATGAAAGAGAACTATCAATCACTGGGATAATTTGTCAATTACAGTAGTTGTTTGGACTTCCCTGGTGACTCAGATGATAAAGAATCTGCCTGCAATGTAGGAAATCTAGACTTGATCCCTGGGTTGGGAAGACCCCCTGGAGAAGCACATGGCAACCCACTCCAGTATTCTTGCCTGGAAAATCCCCATGGATAGAGGAGCCTAGTGGGCTACAGTCCATGAGGTCTCAAAGAGTCAGACATGACTGACTGACTAAGCAAAAAAGTAGTTGTTTTGAGATACCTGGTTGGGTAGGAAGTGAGAAAGTCAAGGATTTACAGATGTGAGCTGGAGAATCAAAGCCCATGGTCAGAATCAATTTAACAAAATCTGTTTCTATGAGGGATTACAGGTTCAAAATTTGGTGGCTCACATCATAACCCAAGGACATTCTAAGGGATCTGGTCAGAACTGCCTCAAGGTTATGTTAAAATGCAAACCTCAATTTAGAGGTAAACAATACCACATTTCCATAATAATAGAAGAAAGGAACAGCTTAAGTTATTAAACTGTGCAGTCCTCTCCCCCTTTCTCATCACATCAACAGAAAGGGAAGAAGAATCTGCAAGATCTCAGGCAGAAGTCATTCTGCTGCTGCGTCACTTCAGTCGTGTCCGACTCTGTGTGACCCCATAGACGGCAGCCCACCAGGCTCCCCCATCCCTGGGATTCTCCAGGCAAGAATACTGGAGTGGGTTGCCATTTCCTACTCTAATGCATGAAAGAGAAAAGTGAAAGTGAAGTCGCTCAGTCTGTCCGACTGTTAGCGACCCCATGGACTGCAGCCCACCAGGCTACTCCGTCCATTGGATTTTCCAGGCCAGAGTACTGGGGTGGGGTGCCATTGCCTTCCAGGAAAGTCATTCTAGACACACTGCAAATGAAATTCATATTCTACTGCAACTGCCCCCAATTTCCAACTTTGACTGGAAATGACATTTAGCTTGGAAGGAAAGGTGTGGCACATACATATACTGTTTTATCAAAAGTAAAAAAGGCAGGAGGGTAAATTCAAAAGAAGAATATTGTTGTTGCTTAGTCACTGAATTGTGTCCAACATTTTTGCGACCCCATGGACTGTAGCCTGCCAGGTTCTCCTGTCCATGGGATTTCCCAGGCAAGAATACTGGAATGGGTAGCCATCCCCTTCTTCAGGGGATCTTTCCAACCCAGAGATCAAACCCTCATGTCCTGCACTGGCAAGTGGATTTACCACTGAGTCATTGGGGAAGCCCCTAAAGAATATTAAATAATATCTGATCATCTATAGATTTTAAAATGTATCTACATGCCATCTTCATTCAACAACTATCAAATACAAACTATTTACTGGGCACTGTTCTAGGTGCTGGGGACATATCAATGAATAAAACAAACAAAAAGTCCTGCCCTCATAGCTCTTTATGGATACTGCATTATAGCAAAGGGAGCAGATTACACAATATGCTAGAAATGTTATGGAGGCAAAAAACAGAGCAGGGTAAAGGAAAATGGTAGTGTTAGTAATATTGGGGAAGGATAGGGATTTAGATTGTTTAATAAAGTAGTTAATATTTGAGCACTATTATCAGAAGTGAGAGTATGAGCCATGCCAATACATAAGAAAGGAATATTCCAGACAGAAGGACCAATAAATGTAAAGGCTCTCAAGCAAAGTATATGTAACATGTAGTAAGAACAGCAATGAATCCAGTGTAGCTAGAGAAAAGTGGGCAAGGGGAAGACTAGGATGGAGGGAAATTTTTTGGCTTTTACTCAGAAACGTGGCCAGGTACCAGAAACTTTTGAACAGAGGTATGACACAATCTAACTTATGTTTTGACAAACATCATCTTAGCTATTGTGTTGAGGACAGTCCAAATGATGGATAAGAAAACTTTGGAAAAACATCCATTAAAGTAGATACTACGGCTCCCTCCCAAAGGTGCCTAATACTGAAGATGTCCATACAAAAAAATTAATAAAAATTTGACAGGAAGCTGCCACTTCATAGAAAAAACAAACCCAGCACAGGATACTGAACTACTTACCAATGGGTACTCTACAAAATATTCAGCTGGGATTTGAAGACCTGAGAGTATTTCCTAGATCTAATGACAGACTTCACTATAGCTGGCTATGACATTCCTAGGATATACTGTCCTGGGAAAACATTCCAATGACAGGTAATATCCACAAATTAATTCTGTGATGTAAATTGTCAATTAAAAAAATAAAAAATAAAATTATCAATTAGCCACCCTAATGCAACCTATCCAGTTACTGATTTTGAAAGTTGAAAGTGCAATAATTTTACAGTGCTAGTAAAATAATGATTAATATGTTTTACTATTCTGTTTAAATAAAAATACTACACTAAATCTCAAAATTCTAAATATTTTTGAAGTTTCATTTATCCAAAAACTATCTCATGTGATATAATTTAAAACATAAGTCAAAAACTGAATGAAAAAGAAAGAAAAAAGAAATTAAAGAGCCACAGAATCTTTTTTAAAAAATACTTATTTGGTTGCATCCAGTCTTATCTGCAGACACAAGATCTTTGTTGCATCATGCAGGATCTTCCCTTGCAGCACTCTGGCTCTCTAGTGGCAGTGGGCTTAGTTGCTTGATGGCATGTGAGATCTTAGTTCCCTGATCAAGGATGGAACCTGCATCCCTTGCATTGCAAGGTGAATTCTTAACCACTGGACCATCAGGGAAGTCCCAGACTCATAGAATCTTAAAGGAGAATATGCATAAAATCTTTTAAAACATTAACAGTGTGCATGTCAAAGAAAGCAATGAACTCCTTGTATTATCAATTTGTTAGATCACATCTGGCATCTTCTGTTCATTTCTGAGTGTTACATTAAAAGAGATTATAATAAAAGGGAGCATTTTCAGGATAGAAATAGCTAAAAAGAAAAGGCAATAAAGAGCAGAAATATAGAAACTAAAAAAAAGGAATAAAGGTAATAAAAAGATTTAAGCCACAGAAAAACAGGTCTTAGAGTTTGGTAAAATGGAGAGTATAATGCATGAAAGAGAAAAGTGAAAGTGAAGTCGCTCAGTCTGTCCGACTGTTAGCGACCCCATGGACTGCAGCCCACCAGGCTACTCCGTCCATTGGATTTTCCAGGCCAGAGTACTGGGGTGGGGTGCCATTGCCTTCCAGGGAAGTCATTCTCGACACACTGCAAATGAAATTCATATTCTACTGCAACTGCCCCCAATTTCCAACTTTGACTGGAAATGACATTTAGCTTGGAAGGAAAGGTGTGGCACATACATATACTGTTTTATCAAAAGTAAAAAAGGCAGGAGGGTAAATTCAAAAGAAGAATATTGTTGTTGCTTAGTCACTGAGTTGTGTCCAACATTTTTGCGACCCCATGGACTGTAGCCTGCCAGGTTCTCCTGTCCATGGGATTTCCCAGGCAAGAATACTGGAATGGGTAGCCATCCCCTTCTTCAGGGGATCTTTCCAACCCAGAGATCAAACCCTCATGTCCTGCACTGGCAAGTGGATTTACCACTGAGTCATTGGGGAAGCCCCTAAAGAATATTAAATAATATCTGATCATCTATAGACTTTAAAATGTATCTACATGCCATCTTCATTCAACAACTATCAAATACAAACTATTTACTGGGCACTGTTCTAGGTGCTGGGGACATATCAATGAATAAAACAAACAAAAAGTCCTGCCCTCATAGCTCTTTATGGATACTGCATTATAGCAAAGGGAGCAGATTACACAATATGCTAGAAATGTTATGGAGGCAAAAAACAGAGCAGGGTAAAGGAAAATGGTAGTGTTAGTAATATTGGGGAAGGATAGGGATTTAGATTGTTTAATAAAGTAGTTAATATTTGAGCACTATTATCAGAAGTGAGAGTATGAGCCATGCCAATACATAAGAAAGGAATATTCCAGACAGAAGGACCAATAAATGTAAAGGCTCTCAAGCAAAGTATATGTAACATGTAGTAAGAACAGCAATGAATCCAGTGTAGCTAGAGAAAAGTGGGCAAGGGGAAGACTAGGATGGAGGGAAATTTTTTGGCTTTTACTCAGAAACGTGGCCAGGTATCAGAAACTTTTGAACAGAGGTATGACACAATCTAACTTATGTTTTGACAAACATCATCTTAGCTATTGTGTTGAGGACAGTCCAAATGATGGATAAGAAAACTTTGGAAAAACATCCATTAAAGTAGATACTACGGCTCCCTCCCAAAGGTGCCTAATACTGAAGATGTCCATACAAAAAAATTAATAAAAATTTGACAGGAAGCTGCCACTTCATAGAAAAAACAAACCCAGCACAGGATACTGAACTACTTACCAATGGGTACTCTACAAAATATTCAGCTGGGATTTGAAGACCTGAGAGTATTTCCTAGATCTAATGACAGACTTCACTATAGCTGGCTATGACATTCCTAGGATATACTGTCCTGGGAAAACATTCCAATGACAGGTAATATCCACAAATTAATTCTGTGATGTAAATTGTCAATTAAAAAAATAAAAAATAAAATTATCAATTAGCCACCCTAATGCAACCTATCCAGTTACTGATTTTGAAAGTTGAAAGTGCAATAATTTTACAGTGCTAGTAAAATAATGATTAATATGTTTTACTATTCTGTTTAAATAAAAATACTACACTAAATCTCAAAATTCTAAATATTTTTGAAGTTTCATTTATCCAAAAACTATCTCATGTGATATAATTTTAAACATAAGTCAAAAACTGAATGAAAAAGAAAGAAAAAAGAAATTAAAGAGCCACAGAATCTTTTTTAAAAAATACTTATTTGGTTGCATCCAGTCTTATCTGCAGACACAAGATCTTTGTTGCATCATGCAGGATCTTCCCTTGCAGCACTCTGGCTCTCTAGTGGCAGTGGGCTTAGTTGCTTGATGGCATGTGAGATCTTAGTTCCCTGATCAAGGATGGAACCTGCATCCCTTGCATTGCAAGGTGAATTCTTAACCACTGGACCATCAGGGAAGTCCCAGACTCATAGAATCTTAAAGGAGAATATGCATAAAATCTTTTAAAACATTAACAGTGTGCATGTCAAAGAAAGCAATGAACTCCTTGTATTATCAATTTGTTAGATCACATCTGGCATCTTCTGTTCATTTCTGAGTGTTACATTAAAAGAGATTATAATAAAAGGGAGCATTTTCAGGATAGAAATAGCTAAAAAGAAAAGGCAATAAAGAGCAGAAATATAGAAACTAAAAAAAAGGAATAAAGGTAATAAAAAGATTTAAGCCACAGAAAAACAGGTCTTAGAGTTTGGTAAAATGGAGAGTACACACACAACAATTTATAAATATCTGAAGGGAAGAAAAGTTATCATTATCTATACTTCTTCACATGATAGTCTCAAGACCAATGCATAAAAGTGATAGGGCATGTATCTTAGTTCAAAATAAGAAAGTTAACAAAATTTTGCAAAAGAGAATTAGGGCTGCCTCAGATACACAAACACAAAGATTTGTCCACCATTGAAAATATACAACTAGATGTGTCAGGGATTCCTGCATTAGGAAGTGGTTTTATCTGACTACTTACAAGATTTCTTACAATATTAAAATTCTGTGGTTCTACAACATAACAAGACTAAGCTCAAGGAAGTTTCCTTGCATCACAACTACATATGTCTATGAATTTTAAAAAAGGTATTTCTGAAATTTCTGTTCATTACATTTTATTTGTACATTAATTTCCCATTATAAACTAGTACATAAGTTCCTCAAGAAAACTTTTCGCCCTCCACACATAAAAAATCATATTTGTGAACACTTGAAGAAAATCTATGATTGGAAAAGCATTACTCAAGATAAAATAGAAAATAAAAAAATAAACAGCATAGTATATTGTGTAAGGTAGAAGTAACAGAAAGATGTGAAAATAGCTCACTGTTTTGAAGATTTGATTGTTTCTCTGAGTTCATTGTCCTATAATACCTAAAATGATATGTTCAAAGTAATGACTTAAATTATTCTTATATTTCTACAATCAATTATATATAAAGGCCTCTTTCTATTTATCTTCATTTCAAAAGTGTTATAAAATTACATGGGGATATAGAAGAAGGTCATTTTATTAATTCTAGGCATTGTACTCTCTTATCTCCTCTCTCTGAAACCTTCATTGAAGTCCTGTAAAACCTTAAAAAAAAAAAACTTACCTTTTCCTGATGTAAGAACTTTACTTACACCAAAAGGATAGACAACTGGTTATTTGTCTGAAAATATTTTTTAAGATTTGTAAGCAAGTCTTCTAGTCTCACTAAGGCTAAGAACAACCAAGGTTTTTATTGTAGTTGTGAGCTAAAATCAGACATAAGCAAGGGTATCTCGAAATATCACTAAAGAGAACTTAGGCATATACCAAGATTTTTTTTTTAAATTAGAGTGAAATTCCATAAAGGAATTAATCTCCTAAAATATAAAGATATGTGTTATACACATTACATACAATCGATACAACAATTTTACTCACCAATTCCATTAAATCTTTTAACTTTCCGATTTCTTCTGGAATGGATACCAGTTTATTATTACTGAGGACCAAAACTTTAAGGGGAAGATCAAATAGGTATTTTGGCAATGTTGATAAAAGATTTCGACTGAAAAGAAAAAGAAAGTCTCATTATGAGAAATGTCTGAAATGAAGTATGTTGAAAAAGAACAAATCACTTCAAAATTAAGAATTTTTCACTAAATAACAACTATTATTTAATTAATGCTTACTTTGTAACAGGCTAATATCTTTACATGCACTATCTCATTAAATCCTCATATTAACCTAACAAGGCAGGTGGTATTACCTGCATTATACAAGTAAAATTAAAGGTTAAATTTGGTTAAGTCACTTGCCCAGGCACAAGCCTGCACTGTGATCTGTAATATTGTCCTACACATCACCAGCTCTCAAAACTCAGAATTTTTCTGAGCTAGAGAAAATTCTAACTCAGAATTCTCAAAATTCTTCCGAGCTAAAGAATTGCCAGAACCTTGCTCTCTGGTATAATTTCACTATATTCAATACCTCTACACCTCTCACTAGGGGAAGGCTCCAAGGATAAATTCGCATGCACTGTGTTCAAATTTATGAAAGAATGAATAGAATTATACCTTTAAAATGTAGTAACCTTAACCCATTCTCTTTTTTAATTTAATTATTATTTTTTTTTACTTTACAATATTGTATTTAACCCATTCTCTTTTGTTGCAGGTTTATGGTGGAACAGTCTACTAGCACCTTCTTTTCAGCTCATAGTTGATACAACATTCCTGTCTCTGCAGATATATTTAAATATAAGGACAACTAACATTTGTTACTATGTAGCAGGCCATGTTCCAGAGAAGGCAATGGCACCCCACTCCAGCACTCTTGCCTGGAAAATCCCATGGACGGAGGAGCCTGGTGGGCCACAGTCCGTGGGGTTGCTGAGTCAGACACGACACCGAATTCACTTTCACTTTTCACTTTCATGCATTGGAGAAGGAAATGGCAACCCACTCTAGTGTTCTTGCCTGGAGAATCCCAGGGACGGGGGAGCCTGGTGGGCTGCCGTCTGCAGGGTCGCACAGAGTCGGACACAACTGAAGCGACTTAGCAGCAGCAGCAGCAGCAGGCCATGTTCACAGCACCTCACATGAATTAACTTGACTAATCCTCACAACAACCTACTTTAGGAAGATAGATACTATCATAATGCCCATTTTACATTTGAAGAAAAAGTCTAAAAGAGATTAAGTAAACTGCTCAAGTCACAGAGCTGGTAAGTGAGAGAACCAGGATTCAAATCCAGGCAATTCGGCTTTGGGTCCCTTACCCTCAAACTAATTTTGGCCAAATTTGCATGCTAATGTAGACTGACCCAAACTATCCCTACTATAGACTAAACGCTTGTGTTCTCCCCACTCAAAACTATAATGCTGAAGCCTAATCCCCAGTGTGATGGTACAAGGAGGTGGGGCTTTTGGGAGGTGAATAGTGGCCTTAAAAAGAGACCCCAGAGTGCTCCCTTGCTCTTTACTCCATGTAAGGACTCAGCTAGAAGAGAGTCATCTATCTATATAAATCAGGAAACAATCAGCTGGCACTTTGATCTTCAAATTTCCAGCCCTCAAAACTATGAAAAATAAATTTCTGCTGTTTATAACCACCTAGTCTATGGTATTGTTAGAGTGCCATGAATGGACTAAGACAATTCTACTACCAAAATATATATAAAGTGTACCACTAGATTTACATACTATCAAGCATTCATTAGCAATTTGCTATTATTATCCCTGCTTTTCAAAGTGATATTTATAGTCTTGTACATAGCATTTTATATAACATACACAGTAATAAAACTCCAGTGTTACCCAAACTCCAGTGTTACCCCAAGAGAGGGACTTCAAGCCCTTTTGCCCCATTTTATGCCTGCAGAGGATATCTAGAAATACTAGACTGGTTTAATCACACAGCACAGACTTTAATAAAAAAAAGCTAATGCCCCAAGACCAGAAATCCTAGCCAGACTGTTGGAATGTCAAATATGCTAGGTGTTTGTCACAACTCTTGCACTTTAAGGATCAACTACAATCCTTGGGAAAGTGGTCTGTCTGGAGCACAAAGGGTCTTCCTGAGGATTCTACCGAAAAGAAGCATAGTATACGGAAGAAAGGATAAGCTAAAAATTATCTTACAAGTTTCTCAAAATCTTTTCACCAAAATAAAAAATAAATAAATAGGAAAAAGAATGGCACATACAAACTCAATCTAATCTCCCTCATACCAGTAAAGTTTAAAAATTGGTTTCTCTTCTTCCCTTATTGAGTTAGCAGTCAGCTCTCTATTTCTTTATACATAGATAATAATCATAAACCTTCACTTTTTCCACATGCTTTAGAAATAGCCAAAGGAAGCCAGTCATTAGAACAAGTGTTATGTTAATATTGTGTCTGTAAACAAAAATTACAAGTCAACTTTTAGAGATCAAGATGGGAATCACAAATAGTTTTAGTAAAACTATTCTAAGACGTACCATAAATGTTAATATATAAATGCAACAATTTTTGACAAATTGTTTTTTCCATAAAAGAACAAAATAAAATGATAATAAAGACAAAAAACTTTAAAATACCTCACTTCCCTCAAACCTTTCCCAAGCCAGGCCAAGGAGATTATGTACCCAGTTAGAGAAAGGAGCAACCCAAATGACCAATATCTATGGAAGGATATTAAAATACTCTCACATTTTAGGTTAAAATGGTTTCAGTTAAAGTGATATGTACTGCCAGGTGATCCCACTGAGGGAGATATACATAATAAATATCACAAGAAAGGAACACTATCATCTATGTATATTAATTATATTTACTACTTCCCTATTTGAGAATTTAGACAAGTAATTCATTAAGGAAGAAGTTTTCCCTTATAATTCAAAACATAAAACAAAAATAAGAATAAGCTTCTAAAATTAAGTCACAATATACCAGTTTCCATTCACTGTCACTCATTCGGTAGGGCAATTATTTTCTTATACTTATTCAATGTTCAGTCTATTATAAAAACAGCATAAAGCTAAGAATGAGAGTTCTACAGCCATACTGCTGCTTTGATTAGAAGCTTGTCTCTACCAGTTGCAGTATGTATAATTTTGAGCAAATAGTTAACCTATGTGCTTCAATTTCCTCATCTGCAATGCAGGGATAATAACTATATATCTGAAAATGTTGTGAAGATGAGATGAGGTAATATGGGTAAAGTATTTCTAACACTGCTTGGCACACAGTAAGAACTTATTATTAACATCAACTATTATCCACTTCTTAACCTTCCAATAATCCCATCCCAATCTATCCATCCTTGAGGTAGCAACAAGAAGTCACAAGAGTGAAAAATATAACTCAAGAACTGTTTCTTTATAATGGTCCACTTTAATTCGGGGTGCTAATAAATAAACCTGTGTTGTGGTACTATGATTTCAACAAAATATTTCTGGTCTAAAGCCTTGGTACTCAAAGTGACTTAAGGACCAGCAGGCATGGGGATTACCAGAGAATTGTTAGAAATGCTGGCCTATGAAATCAGAATCTACATCTGGTTCCTTTGGGCACTGAAGTTTGAGAAGCACTGTTCTCAAGAACAAGACCAAAAACCTATAAAGTAATGTGGACATATAGAAAATACAAATAAGATGCTGTTGAGACATAGGTTACATAGCCAAACCAATAACATTCCTTTGCAACTAAAGAATTAGAACTGCATTAAAAAACAAAATTTATTTCCCCCAAAATTGTTTCCTTACCTAATGTTAAGGTATGTTAACATCTGCAGGTTTTTAATGGCTTCAGGAATGATTTTGATGCAATTATGATATAAATTTAATGTTTCAAGAGGTGCAAATAACCAGACCTCAGAAGGAATTTCTGTAAAACGATTTCTTGAAAGATCTGAAAAATAAAAGTAATATCTGTATGTCAAACATATACCTACATTTGTGGTAATTAACAGAACTATTTACATACTTGCTGAATCACTGAGAATCCAATCAACTATTCAAAATACTGACCTTGACCTTTTGCCTTCACCTTGAAGGCAAAAAAATACATAGAAATATACTCATGGAAAGTCTGTTCATTAACAAACTGCACTTCAATATCTTTAAATATTATTTTTTAAAATACCAATGAAATATGAATAACACCTTCCCTGATTCCACATCTCCCTCCATCCACTTCTTCCTCCTTTACAGTATAACTTAAATAAATCTACAACAACATCTGCAGGATCATGGAAAAAGCAAGAGAGTTCCAGAAAAACATCTATTTCTGCTTTATTGACTATGCCAAAGCCTTTGACTGTGTGGATCACAATCAACTGTGGAAAATTCTGAAAGAGATGGGAATACCAGACCACCTAACCTGCCTCTTGAGAAATCTGTATGCAGGTCAGGAAGCAACAATTAGAACTGGACATGGAACAACAGACTGGTTCCAAATAGGAAAAGGAGTACGTCAAGGCTGTATATTGTCTCCCTGCTTATTTAACTTATATGCAGAGTACATCATGAGAAACGCTGGACTGGAAGAAACACAAGCTGGAATCAAGATTGCCGGGAGAAATATCAATAACCTCAGATATGCTGATGACACCACCCTTATGGCAGAAAGTGAGGAGGAGCTAAAAAGCCTCTTGATGAAAGTGAAGGAGGAGAGCGAAAAAGTTGGCTTAAAGCTCAACATTCAGAAAACGAAGATCATGGCATCCGGTCCCATCACTTCATGGGAAATAGATGGGGAAACAGTGGAAACAGTGTCAGACTTTATTTTTTGGGGCTCCAAAATCACTGCAGATGGTGACTGCAGCCATGAAATTAAAAGACGCTTACTCCTTGGAAGAAAAGTTATGACCAACCTGGATAGTATATTCAAAAGCAGAGACATTACTTTGCCGACTAAGGTCCGCCTAGTCAAGGCTATGGTTTTTCCTGTGGTCATGTATGGATGTGAAAGTTGGACTGTGAAGAAAGCTGAGCGCCGAAGAATTGATGCTTTTGAACTGTGGTGTTGGAGAAGACTCTTGAGAGTCCCTTGGACTGCAAGGAGATCCAACCAGTCCATTCTGAAGGAGATCAACCCTGGGATTTCTTTGGAAGGAATGATGCTAAAGCTGAAACTCCAGTACTTTGGCCACCTCATGCGAAGAGTTGACTCATTAGAGAAGACTCTGATGCTGGGAGGGATTGGGGGCAGGAGGAGAAGGGGACGACCGAGGATGAGATGGCTGGACAGCATCACGGACTCAATGGATGTGAGTCTGAGTGAACTCCGGGAGATGGTGATGAACAGGGAGGCCTGGAGTGCTGCGATTCATAGGGTCACAAAGAGTCAGACACGACTGAGTGACTGAACTGAACAACATGACTATATTTCATACTTACCATGGACTTTTCAACCCATTATAATTTGCCTTCTATTCATTTTTATGTCTACCAAGGTCACTAAGCCTCTATATCAACCACCACTCATCCATTTGCAACTGTTTCTCTTCCTTGGGCCTGGAAAAACTACACTTCTGGATCATTTTCTATTATCTCCCTGGATGCTACTAAGTCTCTTGCTAGATTCTCCTCTACCCATACTGTGAATATTTTTGTTCCTAATGCTAAAGCTGAAACTCCAGTACTTTGGCCACCTCATGTGAAGAGTTGACTCATTGGAAAAGACTCTGATGCTGGGAGGGATTGGGGGCAGGAGGAGAAGGGGACGACTGAGGATGAGATGGCTGGATGGCATCACGGACTCGATGGACGTGAGTCTGAGTGAACTCCGGGAGATGGTGATGGACAGGGAGGCCTGGCGTGCTGCGATTCATGGGGTCGCAAAGAGTCGGACACGACTGCGTGACTGAACTGAACTGAACTGAACTGAAGGACTCTGATATAAGGTACTCTGTCCTTAAAACATACTCTATTAGATGATTTAATGCAAAACTTGGGTTACTATTCATATACTGACAATTTCAAATTGAATATATGTTTGAACACTTATGTGCTAAATCTTCATAGCTTTCAAGTACCTCAAATTCTGCAAGTGCAGAATCTTAACTGAAGATCTTCTTCCAGATATCTGTTTCTTTTACTTTATATAATGTCACCAACATTCTCCTCATGAGGTGCTCAAGCCAGAAACTTGGCATTTACACTTGATTCCTTCCTTTCCTAAACTATTCCAAGTACAAACAAATAATTCTATTCACTTAAGTTTTCACACGCACATGCACACACACACACACACAAACAGAATTATTATAACTATTATATATCTATTGATACTTTGTTAAATGAAATTTTGAAAAATACTTACGATATCATGTGGCAGGAAAAAAATACCCTAAAAGAGTTTCCCAACCAAAGTATTATTGACTTTTTGCACTGCATAGCTATTTGTTGTATGGGGCTATCATGTGCACTGTAGGATACTCAGCAGCATCCCTAACATCTATCTACTAGATGCCAGTTAACACCCTCTGGTCATAGTAGTCAAAAAACATCTCATGGAATATAAACCCTCCTACCCCTGTGAGAACTTCTGCCTGAACAATTATCAAATTAGCTATCTTACTATCGGAATATACTTTGCTAAGGGAGAAGGCAATGGCAACCCACTCCAGTACTCTTGCCGGGAAGGTCCCATGGATGGAGGAGTCTGGTAGGCTGCAGTCCACGGGATCACTAGGAGTCGGACACGACTTCACTTTCACTTTTCACTTTCATGCATAGGAGAAGGAAATGGCAACCCACTCCAGTATTCTTGCCTGGAGAATCCCAGGGACGGGAGAGCTGGGTGGGCTGCCATCTATGAGGCTGCACAGAGTCAGAGACAACTGAAGCGACTTAGCAGCAGCAGCAAGGGCTCCCCAGGTGGTGCTAGTGGTAAAGAACCCACCTGACAATGTAGGAGACTTAAGAGATGCAAGTTTGATCCTTGGGTGGGAATGATTCCCCAGAGAAGGAAATGGCAACCCACTGCTGTGCTCTTGCCTGGAGAATCCCATGGACAGAGGAGCCTGGAGGGCTACGGTCCACAGGGTCACAAAGAGTCAGACCTGACTGAATCAAATTTAGCATGCATGCACACACACATACTTTGCTAACACTACTTCATTATACTTATTTGGTTAAAAACATAAGACTATCATTTACCTTTATTAAGAAAAACATCTATGCAGTTAAGGAGTTTGGAACCAACATGTACACACTGATGCTGCTGCTGCTAAGTCGCTTCAGTTGTGTCCGACCCTGTGTGACCCCATAGACAGCAGCCCACCAGGCTCCTCTGTCCCTGGGATTCTCCAGGCAAGAATACTGGAGTGGGTTGCCATTTCCTTCTCCAATGCATGAGAGTGAAAAGTGAAAGTGAAGTCTCTCAGTCGTGTCTGACTCTTCGTGATTCCATGGACTGTAGCCTACCAGGTTCCTCCATCCATGGGATTTTCCAGGCAAGAGTACTGGAGTAGGTTGCCATTTCCTTCTCCATTGCTATATTTAAAATTGTTAACCAAAAAGAACCTACTGTATAGCACAGAGAACTTTGTTCAATGTTATGTAGCAGCCTGGATAGGAGGGGAGTTTGGGGAAGAATGGATACATGTATATGTACAGCTGAGTCCTTTTACTGTCCACCTGAAACTATCATAACATTGTTAACTGGCTATACTCCAATATAAAATAAAAAGTTAAAAGAAGAACACCTATGGTGTATCTTAGGCCACTGTACCTCATCTGCTCTGCCCACACAAGAACAGCTTCCTACCAACATTAAAATTTCTCACTCTGAGGGATGACACTTATTTATTTAGCAGCATAATAATTTGCTATTCAGAATATTAATATCCATGTATGTTTTTACATATGTGTGTATACATGCACACATTCATTCACCTAATGCAAAATTTTTTAACTGGCTAAAGAAAATATTAGTTATGATTATATAATATAAAAGTTAATTTGGATTCTTTTTCTTCTCACCAGAAGACTCTGAATAACTAAATAAAAGGATAGATGGAATTATTAGAAATCAAAATCTGAACCTGAAACAGAAGTTTTCAATTTACTGGCTCACCTCCTCTAGATACCCAGGCATCATGCAGTTCTATTGAGGGGGAAAAATTAAGACTTCTTTTTTTTAGTTTAGAATATTTCTTTTACATTTGACTTGTACCTCTTATCTTTATAACTTCAGAACTCTAGGAGTTGAAAATTACTGCTTACAGTTAATTTGAAATCCTAAAAACAAATTCTGCCCAGTTTGTTATTCTGTATAGTATTTAGTAAGTACTCATAAATAATACATAAATTCTAGTGGCCCTAGAATTAGATGATGGTAGCTTGCATGGAGATGGCAAGAATAAAGATAAAAAATAGAATCTGAAATATATTTTTATATTAGTACTTACAGGAATTGGGTATGTAATTGTCTATGTGGGGTAAATAAGAGACACTAATCAAGAATGGAATCCAGAGAAGACTAGAAGGAGAACAAGATGGCAGAAAGTAGTATAGAAGTGCTTGCAGAACACCAGCTGAGAGCTGACAGGAGTACCTGACCACCAGAAAAGAATATATAGAACCAAGCAAAACTCAGTAGGATGAAGGAACTAGGGGGAAAAACAGGAGTGTTAGTAGGACTGGACCTGCCCTCGGTGGGTGGGGGAACTGAAACAGGGCTCCAGTTCCCACATCAAGGCAATTGTCTGGGTCACAAGAGTAACATTTAAGGCTGAGAGTGAAGCAGCTGATCTGTGGTAGCCTAAATGGAATGAGAATCAGACAGTCCTTGACACAGTCATATGTACCCCGGAAAGGGATGCAGGTCCCCTAGAAGGCGCAGCAGCTGGGAGCTGGAGCATAGGGATTGTAGAGCAATCCCAGGATGAGGGCTGCTGTTGACTACAGAGAGATGGACCAAGGAGACCTGAGGGAGGAGACTGGTGGGAAATGCCTGTGGAGGAAAGCCATGGAAGCAAGGCAAGTCATGCTTAGGGGGTTGAGCCATCACCACAATCTCTTTCTCCCCACAGGCCAGCACCGGCAACTGAACAATAGAGAGGCTGGCCCATCAAGCATCTGATGCACCCAACAACAGAGAAGGATCCCAGACAAGGGAGCCTTCTAAGTACCTGAACAGGTGGGGCTATGGAGAAAGACTAGCCAAAGAGGCCTTCTGATCACCAGCTACCAGAGGTTTGAAAAAAAGACTCTGATAGGGCCATAAATCCTGTGGCTGACGCAGTCTGGGTCCCTGCACACTTGGCACAGCCAGGGTCCCTGCAACCCAAGCAGCTGTGCCACCTTCACACTTAACCCTCACTGGGGCAGACACAAGTCTTGCAGGACAGCCTCAGGAGCAAACCCCAGTGGACAACCCACATACACAGGTAGAAATAAAACCACCATTGAAACCCAGAGGCAGTGTGGCTAAGGAAGAAGACCTAAAACCTTCCCACCAGCTGTACAAGCTGCAGATTAAATCCACATGATCAACTAGGCAGCCTATGTCTATGGAATATATAAAAGGACATTGAGAATTCCCACAAGAGAAAATACACTAGTTCTGATAGCTATGGACATTGGAGGCAAGAACACAAAGGAGTAGGACCAGATTAGAGTCTGAGCTGCCCTCACTGCAGATCTGGAGACCAGAACAGTGCTGGAGGGCATCCTAGGTAGGCGAGGTGGACTGTGACTCCCAGCAAGGGAAAGAACCCTGATAGCAGTGACTCAAGAAAAACATTTATTCTTCTTATATTTTGACTTATTCTGTAGTTTCCTTGGGTTTGGGGTTTTTTTTTTTTTTCTTTCCTTTTTTTCCCTCTGTTGTAGTTGTTGATTTTATTAGCACTATGAAATATAATTAAGCTTTTGAGTTTTTTTTTTTCAATCACACTTTTTATTCCTGTTATAAATCTCTACCTCTACATTGGTCTTTTGCAGTTCTGTGGAGTCTTCTTTTTTTCCTCTTTTTTTTTATTTTAATTTTTAAATTTCTTAAACCTATTATTTTTTCTACATTTATTCCTTTGTTTGCTTTTTCTACTGTTCCTTTCCCCTTGCAGTTAGTTTTTAATATATATAATTTTTCTTTATCTACCTCTATTTAACTTTGCATATCTACTCTTTTTTCTCATCATATTTGTTAGTTTTGTTTTCATTGCTTTATTCCCTGGTTGGCACCTTGCTTTAGATTTGTTTTTCAGTTTGATTTTCAGTTAGTTTGTTCTTAACTGGTGCATATCATTTATGGTTTCCAGTGTTTGTGGGGTCAATCTATTGTACTTTATTTTTGTTGGACTATTTTGATTTTGGGTATGTGTGTATGTGTATATTCCACTATTTTAATTATTATTTGCATGATTTTGTAAGTGCCATTTGTCTGGGGATCATCTTCGGTTTTTCATTTTTGGGTATTTGTTTTAATCTCACTTTCCTGTGGTCATGTATGGATGTGAGAGTTGCACTGTGAAGAAGGCTGAGCACCGAAGAATTGATGCTTTTGAACTGTGGTGTTGGAGAAGACTCTTGAGAGTCCCTTGGACTGCAAGGAGATCCAACCAGCCCATTCTGAAGATCAGCCCTGGGATTTCTTTGGAAGGAATGATTCTAAAGCTGAAACTCCAGTACTTTGGCCACCTCATGTGAAGAATTGACTCATTGGAAANCAGATAATCATGATGGTGTGATCACGCACCTAGAGCCCTGTCTCTTATACACATCTAGATGTGTATAAGAGACAGGAACTGTGGTGTTGGAGAAGACTCTTGAGAGTCCCTTGGACTGCAAGGAGATCCAACCAGCCCATTCTGAAGATCAGCCCTGGGATTTCTTTGGAAGGAATGATTCTAAAGCTGAAACTCCAGTACTTTGGCCACCTCATGTGAAGAATTGACTCATTGGAAAGGTGACGGATAGGGGGCAGGAGAAGGGTACGACAGAGGATGAGATGACTGGATGGCATCACTGACTCAATGGACGTGAGTCTGAGTGAACTCCGGGAGTTGGTGATGGACAGGGAGGCCTGGCGTGCTGCAATTCATGGGGTTGCAAAGAGTTGGACACGACTGAGCTGAACTGGACTGAACTGAACTGAATGTCATAACCAACCACCTGTGGAATCTCTGTTCCTGACCAGAGATCAAGCCCTGAGCCTTCAGAGTGGAAGAACTGATTACAAGACCCTAGACTACCAGAGAACTCCAAACCCAAGGGAATATCAAATAGTGAGAACTCCCACAAAGGAAACTACATGAATAAAAGACCCAATCCTGTGCTACTACTCATCCAAATAACAAACAAGACAAAAATACAAACCAAATCATCAGCACACAGGATTATCACCTCACTCAGCCCTGCCTGTCAAAAAATAAATAAATAAATAAACTCAGCACAAATCTCATGCTACACAAAGCCTACACAAACCACTGGACAAACTTTAGACAGGCAGAATCCAGAAAGAAGAAAGAAGTCAACCTTGAAGGCTGGGAAAAGGAGACCTCAAACACAGTAAATTTTTTTAAAAAATAATGAAAAGACAGAGAAATACTGCACAAATGAAGGATCAAACTAGAAACACAAAAGTCCAAATAAATGAAGAGGAAATAGGCAAATTATCTAAAAAAGAATTCAGAATAATAATAAAGATGATCAAAAACCTAGAAAATAGAATGAGGAAAATGCAAGAATCAATTAACAAAGACCTAGAAGAATTAAAGATAAAATGTAATGAGACAAAGAACAAAATAATTGAAATTAAAAATACTTTAGCAGGAATCAATAGCAGAATATCTGAAGCAGAAGAAAAGATCAGTGACCTGGAAGATAAAATGGTGGAAATAACTGCTAAAGAGCAGAATAAAGTAAAAAGAAAGAAAAGAACTGAAGATAGACTCAGAGACCACTGGGATATTAAACACACTAACATTTGAATTGCAGGAGTCCCATAAAAAAAGAGAAAAAGAAAGGGTATGACAAAATTTTTGAACAGGTTATACTGATCTTTCTACAGAAACTCTGAAGCCCAGAAGGGAATGGCAGGATATAGTTACAGTACTGAAAGGGAAAAATCTAGAAACAAGATTACTCTACCCAGCAAGGATCTCATGCAAAATTGATGGAGAAATTAAAAGCTTTTCAGATAAGCAAAAGTTAAGAGAATTCAGTACCACCAAATCAACTTTACAAAAAATGATAAAGAGACTTATGTAGTCAGGAAATCGAAGGTCTACAAAAACAAACCCCAAACAATTAAGAAACTGGAAATAGGAACAAATATATCAATAATTAAAGTAAATGGATTAAATGCTCCAACCAAAAGACACAGATTGGTTGAATGGATACAAAAACAAGACCCATATACACGCTGTCTACAAGAAACTGACTTCAGACCTAAAGACACATATAGACTGAAAGTGAGAGAATGAAACAATATATTCCATGCAAATGGACAGCAAAAGAAAGCTGGAGTAGTAAACCTCATATCAGAACAAGTAGACCTCAAAATAAAGAACACTACAAAAGATAAGGAAGGACACTACATAATGATCAAGGGATCAATCCAAAAGGAAGACATAACAATTGTGAATATCTATGCACCCAACATAGGAGTACCTCAATACACGAGACAAACACTAACAGACATAAAAGGAGAAATGGGCAGTAACACAATAATAGTAGGAGACTTTAACACCCCACTTACCAATGGACAGTTCACCAAAACAGAAAATTAATAAGGAAACAAGTCTTAAATGATACATTAGATGAGATGGATTTCACTGATATCTTTAGGACATTCCATCCAAATGCAGAAGAACACACCTTCTTCTCAAGTGCACATGGAACATTCTCCAGGATAGACTACATCTTGGGTCACAAATCAAACCTCAGTAAATTTAAGAAAACTGNATACATTAGATGAGATGGATTTCACTGATATCTTTAGGACATTCCATCCAAATGCAGAAGAACACACCTTCTTCTCAAGTGCACATGGAACATTCTCCAGGATAGACTACATCTTGGGTCACAAATCAAACCTCAGTAAATTTAAGAAAACTGAAATCGTATCAAACATCTTTCCAAACCACAATGCTATGAGACTAGATATCAATTACAAGAAAAAAAAAACTGTAAAACACAAATGCAGGGAAATTAAATAATACATTTCTAAATAACAAACAGGTTACTAAGGAAATAAAAAAGGGAAATCAAAAATATCCTGGAAACAAATGACAATGAAAACATGACAGTTCAAAACCTATAGTATGCAGCAAAAGCAGTTGAGGAGAGTTTGTAGACATACAACCCTACCTCAAGAAACAAGAAAAACATCGAATAGACAACCTAACTTTATACCTAAAACAACGGGAAAAAGAACAAAAAAAAAAAACAAGATTAGCAGAAGGAAAGAAATCATAAATATCTGAGCAAAAATAAAAGAAAAAGAAAAAAGAAATAAAGGAAAAATAAGTAAAGATTATTAATTTTATAATTAATAATTTAATAATTAGTAAAGGTTTACTATTCATTAGTGTAGATTAATAAAACTAAAAGCTGGTTCTTTGAGAAGATAAACAAAATTGACAAATCTTTAGCCAGGCTCATCAAGAAAAAAAGAGAGAAGAATCAAATCAGCAAAATAAGAAATGAAAAAGGAGAGGTTACAACAGANGTGTATGTAGTCAAGGCTATGGTTTTTCCAGTGGCCATATATGGATGTGAGAGTTGGACTGTGAAGAAAGCTGAGTGCCAAAGAATTGATGCTTTTGAACTGTGATGTTGGAGAAAACTCTTGAGAGTCCTTTGCATGCAAGGAGATCCAACCAGTCCATCCTAAAGGAGATCAGTCCTGGGTATTCATTGGAAGGACTGATGCTGAAGCTGAAACTCCAATACTTTGGCCCCCTCATGCGAAGAGTTGACTCATTGGAAAAGACCCTGATGCTGGGAGGGATTGGGGGCAGGAGAAGAAGGAGACGACAGAGGATGAGATGGCTGGATGGCATCACCGACTCGATGGACATGAGTTTGAGTGAACTCCAGGAGTTGGTGACGTACAGGGAGGCCTGGCGTGTTGCGATTCATAGGGTCGCAAAGAGTAGGACACGACTGAGAGACTGAATGGAATTGAACTGAACTGAGTGTATGACACTTTGATACTACTACTAAGTTAGTGTTTTGAGAAAGTTTACAGAAGTCAAAGGAAAGCTCTGAATGGAGTCAGTCTTTAAACTGACTTTAAAGACTGTGGTCTCTAAGTAGTTGAAACTGCTTGACACAATGTGACTGACAATTCCTGATTAATTTTTGTTTTCTTCAAAACTAATTGTCTAGTTATTACAATGTATGACCATATATAATAACAAGCCCAGCTACTTTTCCTTCTAAAAAATATTTTGCAGTATTAATTAGATCAGCATGTATTTTGTCTGCGACAGTTCAAAACACCAAAACCACTGTTTTGATCGGATGTTTCTTAGTATAGAGAAACACATTTTGTTTAACATAAACATCTTAAACACTTCTGCAACAAACCCAAACATTTTCATTTATTGCAGATGGAAAATAATTACTTTGGAAACAATCAAAACCAAAACCTAAACACTGACAATGTGAATGTAAGTGATAAAAATATTTAGCCAAGTTTGTTTCTCAGATTGACTATTGCATTTTATTTTTATTACTGTGATATAAATGTTTTGTGTGTGTAAATATATGCATTGCAATACTACTGTATACAGATATGTATTACAGACATATTTATGTTATGTTTATATTCTGCTTAATTTTTTATTTAATACATTGAAATTCAATACTCGTGCTATAAAAAATGAGTTTTAAATCAAAATGAAAAGATAAAAAGAAGACTGTCATACTATGCAATTAATTATCTTTCGCTTTACTAAAATACTAATTTCTCCTCCTAACCTCTTATGATGGCTCAGAGTGACACATCTGTTATTCTCAGCTTAGATAAGACCCTTATTGATTTTACTGGCTCTATAATAGGATTGGAAACTCCCANAATGAGTTTTAAATCAAAATGAAAAGATAAAAAGAAGACTGTCATACTATGCAATTAATTATCTTTCGCTTTACTAAAATACTAATTTCTCCTCCTAACCTCTTATGATGGCTCAGAGTGACACATCTGTTATTCTCAGCTTAGATAAGACCCTTATTGATTTTACTGGCTCTATAATAGGATTGGAAACTCCCACTGATAACCTTCTCCCAACTCTTATACGATTTATAACCAATACTGCAGCACTGATATTTATAGTATTCTGTAACTTGGCTGGAAATCCACGAGGGCAAAAATACAAGAGAAGGACATGTGCATAAGAGAAAGTTAACAGAGTGTAGTGGGAAAAGAGCTTAGTCAGCATGTCAGCATTAGTTAAGCTGTCCGTGTTGGGCAGCTGAAGCTGCCACTTTGTAGCAATGCGATTTCAGGCATATCACAATTTTCCTGAGTGTCTCCTGCTCTTTAAGAGAAAAAGTATTCGTAGAGCAATCAATAGCAATAATGTGAAAAATAGAGTAGAACTAAGGCAATGGCACCGCACTCCAGTACTCTTGCCTGGAAAATCCCATGGACGGAGGAGCCTGGTGGGCTGCAGTCCATGGGGTTGCAAGGAGTTGGACATGACTGAGTGACTTCTTTCACTTTTCACTTTCCTGCACTGGAGAAGGAGACGGCAACCCACTCTAGTGTTCTTGCCTGGAGAATCCCAGGGATGGCGGAGTCTGGTGGGCTGCCATCTCTGGGGTCACACAGGGTCGGACATGACTGAAGCGACTTAGCAGCATACACTAAAGTACTGGCAATTGATGATTTCCCTTCTTTTGCCTGTTCTTAAAATGCTAAAAATTCTCGTGAGAATGTTGTGATTCCCCTCTTTTTTTTTTTTAATCTAAAGCAGTTCCTCTGTGCAATTACATCTACTACCCATCTAAGATTTGATATTCAAATTTGTTGACTAAAGTTATCAATTAGTGAAAACCTACTATACTTGCCTCACAGCTCTGTCTTAAGAGTCACATGTGTGCACCCAACTTCTGGTCATACTTCCTCACTTGGCTGTCTCGCAGATAGCACAAGCACAAAAAGTTCAAAGAAGAGTCATCTGTTTCCTAGGCATGCCTCTCTTATTATGTTCTCTATCTTTGTGGACTTGCCACCTCTAGAAATACCAACCCCTGGATAAACCAAGTCCATAAGTGAACTTTTTCTGTGGGTTTACATGTATATGGGCATCTGAGTTCTACTGGAGGAAGAGCCATGAATTGGTATCAGAATAATTTGAGCCAGAATCATCTTCAACTTGAGGGCCTCAGCCTCTTTGTAGCATAACCTGTCCTGTGAGGAATGTTATACAGAGTTAAATAAGCTTTTTCTGATGAAGGAATCCTTGGTTTGTAATAACTTTAAAAGCTCTGTAAATCTGCATTGTCTGAGGGAATTGTAATGTGCAGTATTCCTGGAGTTATTTGTCCATACAAACATATCTCACAGAGAAAATGCTCATAAGAACATATTTTGATTAACTCTGGTGTAGTAGACCCAGGATATGTTCATACTTTGCCAAAACCAGCCTTTTAATCTCCTGGGGCTTCAATTCATCTTCACTACAAGGAACAATGTGGACTTCAGAAGAGTAACTTGTTTTACATTAAAATAAGTTCCAAAAGTTTTTTGTGAAGCCAACTGAGCCCAATTATTTTCTTTTTAATTCTATGAAGTGGTGTTATCTCTATTTTACAAAGAAGCAAACAAGGTCCAGAGAGATCAAATATTCTCTCAGAGAACATAGCTATGAACTAACATAGTTAAGGATTTAAAATTTTTTAAATAATAACACCCCCTTATGGAATACTGCCTTGTTGTGGTGAAGGAGTGTGAATAACTCAATGAAGCTGTAAGCCATGCTCTGAAGATGGATGGATCATAATGAAGAGTTCTGACAAACATGGTTCACTGGAGGAGGAAAGGCAACCCATTCCCTAGAGAACCCCATAGACAGTATGATGAGGCAAAAGGATTTGACACCAGAAGATGAGCCCCTAGGTCAGAAGGTGTCCAATATGCTTCTGGGGAAGATTAGATAGCAATTAATAATAGTTTCAGAAAGAATAAATTATCTGGGCCAAAGTGAAAACATTCACTTGTGGATATGTCTGGTGGTTAAAGTCAAGTCTGATGCTGTAAAGAATAATATTGAACAGGTACCTGGAATGTGAAGTCCATAAATCAAGGAAAATTGGATGTGATCAAGCCAGAGATGGCAGGAGTAAACATTGACAACTTAGGAATCAGTGAACTAAAATGGAGAGGAAAGGATGAACTTAACTCAGATGACTGAAAGATCAAACCAGTCAATCCAAAGAAAATCAGTCCTGAATCTTCACTGGAAAGATTGATGCTGACACTCCAGATCTTTGGCCACCTGATGCAAAGAGCTAGGAAAGACCCCAATCTTGAGGAAAATCAAAGGCAAAAGGAGAAGGGGACCACAGAGGATGAGATGGTAAGATAACATCACCAATTGAATGGACATGAATTTGAGCAAGGAAATAGTGGAGGACAGAGGAGCCTGGAATGCTACAGTCCTTGACTCTGACAAAGAGTCAGATGCAACTTAGTAGNTGAACATAGATGCAAAAATCCTCAACAAAATTCTAGCAAACAGAATTCAACAACACATTAAAAAGCTCACCATTAAAAAGCTACATCATGATCAAATTGGGTTTATACCAGGGTTGCAAGGATTCTTCGATATATGCAAATCAATCAATGTGATACACCAAATTAACAAACTGAAAGATAAAAACCATATGATAATCTCAATAGATGCAGAAAAAGCTTTTGACAAAATCCAGCACCCACTTATGACTAAAACTCTTCAAAAAATGGGCACAGAAGGAACCTGCCTCAACATAGTGAAGGCCATATATGATAAGCCAAAAGCAAACATTATTCTTAATGGTGCAAAACAGAAAGCATTCCCCCTAAGATCAGGAACAAGACAAAGGTGTCCACTTTCACCACTATCATTCAACAGAATTCTTGATGTCCTAGCTACAGCAATCAGAGAAGAAAAAGAAATAAAAGGAATCCAGATCAGAAAAAAAGAAGTAAAGTTCTCACTGTTCACAGATGATATGATACTATACATAGAAAACCCTAAAGAAACTATCAGAAAATTACTAGAGCTAATCAGTGAATTTAGCAAAGTCACAGGATACAAAATCAATACACAAAAATCACTTGTATTTCTATAAACTAACAATGAAAAATCAGAAAGATAAATTAAGGAATCAATCCCATTCACCACTGCAACAAAACTAATAAAATACCTAGGAATAAACTTACCTAAGGAGATGAAAGAACTGCATACAAAAAATTATAAAACACCAATGAAAAAAATCAAAGATGACATAAACAGATGGAGAGATATTCCATGTTCCTGGGTAGGAAGAATTAACATTATGAAAATGACTATAACTACCAAATGCAATCTACATATTCAATGCGATCCCTATCAAATTACGAAGAACTAGAACAAAAAAATTCACAATTCATATGGAAACACAAAAGACCTTGAATAGCCAAAGAAGTCTTGCAAAAGTAGAATGGAGTTGGAGGAATCAAGCTTCTTGACTTCAGACTATACTACAAAGCTATCAAGACAATATGGTACTAGCACAAAAAGAGAAATATAGATCCATGGAATAAGTTAGAAAGCCCAGAAATAAACCTATACACCTATGGGTACCTTATTTTTGACAGAGGAGGCAAGAATATACAATGGGNTTGAATAGCCAAAGAAGTCTTGCAAAAGTAGAATGGAGTTGGAGGAATCAAGCTTCTTGACTTCAGACTATACTACAAAGCTATCAAGACAATATGGTACTAGCACAAAAAGAGAAATATAGATCCATGGAATAAGTTAGAAAGCCCAGAAATAAACCTATACACCTATGGGTACCTTATTTTTGACAGAGGAGGCAAGAATATACAATGGGGCAAAGATAGCCTCTTCTTTAAGTGGTTCTGGGAAAACTGGACAGCTACACGCAAAAGAATGAAATCAGAACACTAACTAACATCATACACAAAGATAAACTCAAAATGGATTAAAGACCTAAATGTAAGACCAGAAGCTATAAAATTCTTAGAAGAAAACATAGGCAGAACACTTGATGACATAAATCAAAGCAAGACCCTCTATGACCCACCTCCTAAAGAATGTAAATGAAAACAAAAGTAAACAAGTAGGATCTGATTAAACTTAAAAGCTTTTGCACAGCAAAGGAAACTATAAGTCAGATGAAAAGACAACCTTCAGAATCGGAGAAAATAACAGCAAATCAAACAACTGACAAAGAATTAATTTCCAAAATATACAAGCAGCTCATACAACCCAGTATCATAAAAACAAACAACCCAGTCAAAAAGTGGGGAAAAGACCTAAACAGACATTTCTCCAAAGAAGACATACAGATGGCTAACAAACACATGAAAACATGCTCAATATCGCTTATCATTAGAGAAATGCAAATCAAAACTACAATGAAGTATCACCTCACACCGGTCACAATGCCCATCATCAAAAAGTTTACAAACAATAAATGCTGGAGAAGGTATGAATAAAAGGAAACCCTCTTGCACTGTTGGTGGGAATGCAAATTGATAGAGCCACTGTGGAAGATGGTATGAAGATTCCTTAAAAAACTAAGAAGAAAACCACCATATGACCCAGCAATCTCACTCCTTGGCATATACCCTGAGAAAACCAAAATTGAAAAAGACACATGTACCCCAATGTTCACTGCAGCACTATTTACAATATTTACAATAGCTAAAACATGGAAGCAACCTAGATGTCCATCAACAGATGAATGGATAAAGAGGTTGTGGTACATATACACAATGGAATATTTAGTTAGTTAGTTAGTTCAGTCGCTCAGTTGTGTCCGACCCTTTGCGACCCCATGAATCGCAGCACGCCAGGCCTCCCTGTCCATCACCATCTCCCGGAGTTCACTCAGACTCACGTCCATCGAGTCCATGATGCCATCCAGCCATCTCATCCTCGGTCGTCCCCTTCTCCTCCCGCCCCCAATCCCTCCCAGCATCAGAGTCTTTTCCAATGAGTCAACTCTTCGCATGAGATGGCCAAAGTACTGGAGTTTCAGCTTTAGCATCATTACTCAGCCATAAAAAGGAACACATTGAAGTCAGTTCTAATAAGGTAGATGAACCTATCTATCTTAAAAGGATAGATCTCATGTTAAAAGGACAGATCTCATGACATGCATTCACCACAATATAAAGGAGTATTTTTCAAAATAAGTAGATCTGTTATACAGAGTGAAGTAAGTCAGAAAGAGAAAGATAAATATCATATACTAATGCATATATACAGAATCTAGAAAGATGGTACTGAAGAATTTATTTGCAGGGCAGCAATAGAGAAACAGATATATAGAAAGGACTTATGGACACAGGGAGAGGGGAGGAGAAGATGAGATGTATGGAGAGAGTACTTACATTACCATATGTAAAATAGATAGTCAATGGGAATATGCTGTATGTCTCAGGAAACTCAAACAGGGGCACTGTATTAACTTAGAGGGGTGCAAAGGGAAGGGAGATGGGAGGGAGGTTCAAGAGGGAGGGGACATATGTTTACCTACAGCTGACTCATGTTGAGGTTTGACAGAAAACAAAATTCTGTAAAGTAATTATTCTTCAATTAAAAAATAAACAATTTTTTTAAAAAAAAGAATGGAATCCAGAATTCTGGTTTAGGCAACTAAATGATGCTACTTAACAGAAAAGTGAGAGGTGGAACAGGATTTTTATTCTTATTTTTGCTATACAGCTTTGTTTTGCTTTTTGAAGAAGAGGATAGAATCAAGGGTTCATTTTACATTTGTACAAACTGAGCTATCTGAAAGATAAGGGATTGTGAAATGGCCAGTTAATCAGATCATTCTGGATCTCATACGTGAGGTCTGGGATGGATACATAAAATTGAAAGTTGTGGGAATATGGTTAGCACTATAAAATCATAGAAATGGAAGACATCACCTAAAATCAGAGTACTACGTCAAAAAGAAATTCAAGACTGGGCCATCAAGAAGACCAATGTTTAAAAGTTAAGCAGAGGAAAAAAAAGAGCAAGCAGAGGAGACTAAAAATAAGAGTCAAGAGAAAATGCAAGAACCATAAAAAAGAGAACATTCAAAGAAGCAACTGGAGAAAAAGCAAAAGTATCAGTATTAATAACCAATGGTTTTAATAATTTAAATAAAACCAAAGTATTATTTTAATAATTTATAGATTTATTATTGTGTGATGCTTTATCTTCCTTCCCCTCCAAAAACAAGACTCAGTTAAATTACAAAGTAATATTATGAGTTCCCTTAAGGAATTTAAATGAATTTTCATTCATAAACTATTTTCTGAATGAGCTAATATATTTATTTAGTAAATACCACTTAAAATTACAATTATTTTTCAGGTATAATTGAGTAAAGCAAATAAAGCATAATAAAGTCAAAATTAAAACTCAAGCCATTATAAAGTCTTTAAGAAAATCTTGTTCTAGTCTTTCTCAGATTTTTTTTTTCTTTTTCGTTGCATTATTTGTTTACTTGTTAACTGGAATATAGTTGATTTAGGCTTTTCCAATATTTTAAATCTGTATAAACATCTTTTCTATGAATGGGGTAAACAGAATAACAGTGCCAAAAGAAAAATAAAACCATAGAGACAAAGGTGGCCAATAACACAAAACAATCTGTATTTTAATTTCCTGATCTATCTCACACTAACAGCATCTCGTATTTTCCTTCAAAAAAGTAAAAATTAACTTTTACATAAATATAATGGATAAAATTTAACCTCTGATTTAATTTTTTTATCTTGTGATGTACAATTAAATAAGATTTTATAACATCTGAATAACAGTGCCAAAAGAAAAATAAAACCATAGAGACAAAGGTGGCCAATAACACAAAACAATCTGTATTTTAATTTCCTGATCTATCTCACACTAACAGCATCTCGTATTTTCCTTCAAAAAAGTAAAAATTAACTTTTACATAAATATAATGGATAAAATTTAACCTCTGATTTAATTTTTTTATCTTGTGATGTACAATTAAATAAGATTTTATAACATCAAAAATCATTTAATGAACACATGCACTAAGGCAACTAGAATAATATAAAAAAGAACACATTATACTCAAGAAATACATGCAAAATTGGTATTTTATTTAATATGGTTCCAATCTAAAGACGGAAAACAAACTTTTAATTTCTTCCTGATGGTGCGATTCATTTCACAACAGCTTTAAAGTCTACCTTCTTAGGGGACAAGTAAGACTTGGGAAACGACAATTGTAAAAAAGTTTCACCTGTACTCTTGCCTGGAAAATCCAATGGACGGAGTAGCCTGGTGGGCTGCAGTCCATGGGGTCACTAACAGTCAGACTGAGCGACTTCACTTTCACTTTTCTCTTTCATGCATTGGAGAAGGAAATGGCAACCCACTCCAGTATTCTTGCCTGGAGAATCCCAGGGATGGGGGAGCCTGGTGGGCTGCCGTCTAAGGGGTCACACAGAGTCGGACACGACTGAAGTGACTTAGCAGCACATACACACAAGAAAAGAAATTAAATTCTGCTCTTTATCTTCCTGTAGTGAGCTGAATGGTAGCCCTCAAAGATATCAGGTCCTAATAATTCCTGGAACTTGTCAATGTTAGCTTATATGGTAAAATTTTTTGGCAGATATAATTAAGTGTCTTGCAATGGAGATTATCCTGCATCATCCAGGTGGATGCTAAGTGCCATCGCACATATCTTTACAGGAAGACAACAGAGGGAAACAAGATACATATTGAGGAAAAGGCCATGTGAAAGATGGAGGCAGACACTGGAGTGATGAGGTCACAGAATGCCAGCAGTTACCAGACACTGGAAGAGGTGAGGAGTGGATTCTCTCAAGCCTCCAGAGGGTTTATATCCCTGCTGAAACCTTGATTTTAGCTTCAAAAGACTTATTTTGGAGTTCTGGTCTCAAGAACTATGCTACTGCTAAGCTGCTAAGTCGCTTCAGTCGTGTCCGACTCTGTGCGACCCCATAGACGGCAGCCTGCCAGGCTCCCCCGTCCTTGGCATTCTCCAGGCAAGAACACTGGAGTGGGTTGCCATTTCCTTCTCCAATGCGTGAAAGTGAAAAGTGAAAGTGAAGTCGCTCAGTTGTGTCTGACCCTTAGCGACCCCAGGGACTGCAGCTTACCAGGCTCCTCCGTCCATGGGATTTTCCAGGCAAGAGTACTGGAGTGGGTTGCCATTTCCTTCTCCAATGCATGAAAGTGAAAAGTGAAAGTGAAGCCGCTCAGTCGTGTCCGACTCTTAGCGACCCCNCCAGCAGATGTGTATAAGAGACAGGACTGCAGCTTACCAGGCTCCTCCGTCCATGGGATTTTCCAGGCAAGAGTACTGGAGTGGGTTGCCATTTCCTTCTCCAATGCATGAAAGTGAAAAGTGAAAGTGAAGCCGCTCAGTCGTGTCCGACTCTTAGCGACCCCATGGACTGCAGCCCACCAGGCTCTTCCATCCATGGGATTTTCCAGGCAAGAGTACTGGAGTGCGGTGCCATTGCCTTAACTATAAGACAGTAAATTTCTGTTGTTCCAAACCACCAAGTTTATGGGTCATTTGTTACAGCAGCCACAGGAAACAAACACATTTCTCAAAAATAGTTTATCAGAATTAATGAGAAAATGCCTGCAAAAATATTTTAATAGTTGTACATTTTTTTTCTTTAGTAGTAAGGTGATAACTCAATTAATTAGTATCCTTGAGGATAAAAACCTGTATCACCAGTGAACTAGGTTTCATCTTAGTTTTTATTATAAATCATATCAAGTAGTATTGGCAATAACTCAACAGTAGACAGACTGTGTACTGTTTCTTGCCTTCCTTCAAACTGCTCCTTGTAAAACTGCTGGGAGCCTGTTAGAGATGTTAATAGATCATTTTAAATAATCTGATCTAAATTATGTTCTGTATCACTCAAATTTCAGAGGTCAAAAAAGCTAGAGAAGAGAGAAAAGGAGTCAGATGGAATGGAAATCTGTTTGCTGCCTCCCAAGCTGCAGCCACAAGAGCCACAGATGGGTCCATCTGTCACCGAGTACAATTCTTGGCCCACTGGCTATCATTTCTGCCAAGGTACAGCAAATTATTTTAAGAACGTATACTATTATACTATACTAATTTCAGTTTTGTCTTATTCACTGTACAAAAGGCTGTATGACTTTTGTCACAAATTGTTAAAATGAACTGATACATGAGTCTTCTCTGGGTGGTATTTAATAGTACAGGCTGCTATAGTTCCTCTTATTTAAAACAAATCCTAGATCAACTGAAAAACTGTTACATTTTCACCTATGGAAAAATGTCTAACAAATGATGGGTATTGTTAGAACACAGGCTCATCATTAACAGAGATAGAGAATTTTCTGCTTAAAGAAATATGACAGTTAAGTGGAGAAATAATTTGAAATCAGAACTGTAAAATCACATCAACAATAAGCTAAGTGGAACTAAAGCAAATACCTCATACACACACTTGCGCACATGAACATAAACACGCACCTTCCATATATGCTAGATCTGAAGGCTATAGGCTTTGCACAATTTCTAATCTTCAAACAACCTTATGAGGTAGCCACTACCCCTCATTATACACATGAATCAAAGATATATTGAATGGCATATCTAATGTTAAAAAACAACTAGTAGTAATTGACAGCACAGAGGTTCCCAACTCAGATGTGACTTCAAAGTCCATGTTTTATGTGTGCTCGTCCATTCCTCCAACATATTATGCATTGTGATTTCCTGTCTCAGACTTCAAATATTCTGTTCCACTGGAACCCCAAAGTAGAGTCAAAGAAGTTCTAAATCTCCTAACTACATTCATATCCTAGGTTTCTTCTTGCAATAGGAAGCGGAACAAAAATCTTACTTCAAGCCCCAATTTTTAGTTAAGAAAATAATGAACATTATAAAACTTTCAGCTGTTCCCAATTTAGCATTTCAGAACTGCTTAGTCTGAGCCAACACACAGCTTTCTTGGCTCCTTAAAAGAGAGGACCCTTATTAATTTTTCAATATTTTAACCAACTCAATTAACAAGGATTAAAGAAAATTAAACAAGTTTCTTCAAAAGGTTGGTAACATCTTATAGGCAAAACCATTCTGCTGAGTACTTGTCAAGAACTCTAAAGGATCTGAGACTTCAGCCTACTTGTCAGCCAACAAGCTAGCCTAACAGTTTAACGGGTGCTGGCAGAGGGCATAAAACCCCTGCGTGAGTCAAAGGACTTAATTACTCACAGCACAGCAAGTGGCATGACCAGCATATCTGTAGCAGTTCCTCTTTCTCCCCAAATCTCACAGGGGCAACATATATGGGTATAGATGGATACTTGCACATACAATACACCACATTACAGAAGAGGAGCTTCAAATTAAGGGAACTCAAATCTTTTATAATAGACACCACATATGCCTACACTGTGTTCAAACGGAAACATTATTTTTCTTGATAATAAGCATAACTGTCCTTTGCTCTCAAGACAGAAATTATCTCATTCTTCCCAAAGATGGTCCTGAACAAAGGACTGTTATGCTTCACTGGCAAGATGTGTAAAAACATGAGACCCATGGAATATTATCTCCCAACTATACCATGTACATTCCTTATTGACCAGAGATTAGAAGTTGCAGCCTCACCACAGAAAATATACAAGGTAAAATAAATATCATAAGCACCAAATTCTCTGTAGTTCTGCACTCAGAGTGAGACAGAGGCAGGCAAATCCTCATTCTCACCTTCCAAGTCTCATTCTTATTTCCCAGGCAGCATCCTAAATTGAATCATAACCTGTATCATTCATTCAAAATTCCATAAGGACCGAATCAGGTACTACATGTTAGGGTCAGGTTAAAAGCCAATCAGATATCACCTCTAAGAAATTCTAATTATTGTTCCCTCCTAGCACCAAATATTATCAGCTCAGATTATAACACTTCGGTGAAAGGAACTATGCAAAAAAAAAAAAATTACCCCCACTTAGTTTGACTAAAATTGTGATTTGTACAAACATGTTGTGACGGAACCAATACTTCATCATCCTTGGGGTTTATCTCACAGTTTACAGAAGCCCTGTAGACTGAAAAATGCGGTATAACTGTTATTTAGGAGATGAGCACTAGACTGTATCTGAACTATATTCTAATTCTACTCATAATTACCTATAAAAGATTGTCCAAATCACTTAATTACTGCTCCTCACTACCTCAGAGCTACTGGAAATGAGTAAACATTCTTAAATCCCTAGAGGAAATAAACAAAAGAAATGAAAGGAAAATTATCAATTTGCAGCCAATGATGTATAATGTTAATAAAGGTACAAAATAAAATGCTGAAAACTGACTTTTATATTCAGTTCTTATTTACATTAAAAATATATACTAGAATTATATGTCTTCAGGAAAGTGCATAAAATCAACTAAAATACTTATTTCCCAACACGAAAATGAAAAATAATAAATTTTCTGTGCTTTTCAGTAATTGGTGTACATAAAATCTGATTAATATGCTTTAAAATACTAATGCTTCATTATCTATTTTCTCATCTAAAAGAAATGTTAGGAGTAGAAACAAAAACAACAAGAAAACATGAGGCACCACAGCTGTCTGTCGATAAAAGAATGGAGAATATCTTTGAAGTATTAAGACTCTGATGTTGGAACCTGATGGGAAATGACAACCCCATGGCTCTGGCATCTGCTTTCAACAGATGCCCTCAGCAAAGACAGGTGATTTCTTGATTGAGTATTCCCTAAAAAGGTATTGTGCTGTCATTCAGAACAAGATAATGAAAAATCAGTCTATAGCTGTTGCTGCTGCTGCTAAGTCACTTCAGTTGTGCCTGACTCTGTGTGACTCCATAGACGGCAGCCCACCAGGCTCCCCCTTCCCTGGGATTCTCCAGGCAAGAACACTGGAGTGGGTTGCCATTTCCTTCTCCAGTGCACAAAAGTGAAAAGTGAAAGTGAAGTCGCTCAAGTCGTCTCCGACTCTTAGCGACCCCATGGACTGCATCCTACCAGGCTCCTCCATCCATGGGATTTTCCAGGCAAGAGTACTGGAGTGGGGTGCCACTGCCTTCTCTGCTATAGCACTGAAGCCTCATTGAATAAGATGCATAGCTCAAGAATTTCTAAGCTACTTCATGATGAGTTAAAGTATTAACCATAAGCACAGTGGAGAGAAAAAGTGATGTAGATATTCAAAAAAGTGAATAAAAATGCTTTAAAGTCAACAGTTATGAGAAACAATAACAAAGAGACCTCAGTGACCTGCAGCAACCAACAGTGGAAGACTCCTTTTGAGCACAGGCGCTTTGAGAAACAAGGGTGCAAACAAAAACAGATGCTGCAAGGAGAAACCACAGCTGCTAACCAGAGGACAGATTACATGCATGCTCAGTGAGAAAAGGACTTTGAGTCATACAATTACTAAGCCACGTGGAAAGACAAGACTTTATTTTTTAAGGGGGGAAGGGGAAGCTCTATGCACAGCTGTATGTAGAAAATACTACATATTGTTTCAATTTCACAAAAAAAATAATGCAGTATAATGACATTCAAACATCAAAGTATGTTTGAGAATGGCACTCTATTTCAATCCCTATAAAATTTATTATACTATAAATTTAGCATTTTGAACTCATGTTGTATTATTTATTAAGTGGTTCTCAAAAACTTTTTATTTTCAAAAGACAAATGTTATAGCCTCATCACATAACTTTTACTAAAATAAGTTTCAGATGGAAGAAAAAGATAAACATAATAATGAATCATAGAAAACTAGAAAAACATTTTAGTGAACAGTCACTCAATTCTAGAATTGGGGATGGACTTTCAAAGCATCAAATGAAGAAAAAATTCACAAATGAAAAGATTTCTAGATTTAGCTACGTTAAGTTTTACATAAAGAAAACTACAGTCTATCAAAGAGCAAAAGGAGGGACTTCTCTGGTGGTCCAGCGGCTAAGACTCTGTGCTCCCAATGCAGGGGCCTGTGTTCAATACCCTAGTTCAGGGAACTAGATCTAGTTCAGGGAACAACATCCCACATGCACCAACTGGGAGTTCACAAGCCACAACAAAAATCTTGCATGCTGAAACGAACAGTTCATATGCTGCAATTAAAGATCCCCATGCCGCCAACGAAAATTGAAGATTCAGAGTGCTGCAAGTAAGACCCAGTGCAGCGAAATAAATTGAAAAAAATTTTTAAGCAAAATGATACTAACAGTTCATATATAAAGCCTGGGCCAAGGACATAAATAGATTCAAAAATAAAAATTATCAACGACCTAGATATATGTGAAAATACATTCAACTTCACTGTTAATCAAAAGAAGAGTAAAGAATAAGACACTATGATTTGCCCATCATTTTAAAGGTTCTCAAAGATATTACAGGGGCTTCCCTAGTAGCTCAGCTGCTAAAGAATCTGCTTGAAATGCAGGAGACCCCAGTTCAATTCCTGGGTCAGGAAGATCCCCTGGAGAAAGGATAGGCTACCCACTCCAAACCCCAGCTGGGTTGGTACAGCTTTAACAGCCAGAATCCCAAGTGGCAGCCACCAAGATGTGCAGGGTGAGAAGGAACCAGTCTGGCTTACGTAACTGATGACAAGTGTGTGACCCGTGTTTAGGGAATGTTTCTAAAAGCTGCTGGTCCCTCTAGTGTCTAGAATCTGCTGGCCCCCTGACAACCTTCAGATGTGTAAATGAGCACAGGAATCAAAGAGTAGAAGGATGTGCGCTCATCTTCTCCTGTGAAAACTCCAAAACTGCAACTTGATGCTGAACGACCATTGACAGGAGAATGTTGGATCCCACCAAAAAGATAACTCATATCCAAAGGCAAAGGGGATGCCCCCAAAAGACAGTAGGAGGGGAAAAATCGCGTTTAGAATCAAACCCTATACCCACCAGAGACGCTTGGAGGGCTCAAACAAAACCTTATGTACACCAGGACCACAGAGACAGCCAGACTTGCCTTTGAGTGTTTGAGTGTCTCCCGCAGAGGCACTGGTCAGCAGTGGCCTGCCATGGGGACAGGGGCTCTGACTGCAGCAGACCTGGGTCACGCAGCATGTGGCATAAGCCCTCATAGAGGAGGTCACTGTTAGCTGCACCACAGAGCCGCCAGGCAGATGACCCACAAACTGCAGAACAATTACATCAAAGAAATTCCTGCACTGTTAAGAAAGTTCTAGGACTGACAACAGATTTACCAACCTGGGGATCCGGCAAAGGGACTGAGAACCCTCAGGGAATTTGACTTTGGAGGCCAGTAGGATTTGATCACAGAACTTCCACAGCACTGGGGAAACACTCTTGGAAGACACAAATCAAACCTGTGTGCACTAGGAGCCAGGAGAATGGAGCAGTGTCCCCACAAGAGACTGAATCAGACTTGCCTGTGAGTGTCCAGGAGCGGAGGCATGGGTCAACAGTTTGGTCTCAGGCCAAACAACTGGGAGGGAACACGGCCCCACCCATCAACAGAAAATTAGATTAAACATTTACTGAGCATGGCCCTGCCCATCAGAACAACATTTAGCTTCCCCAACAGTCAGTCTCTCCCATGAAGAAGCTTCCATAAGCCTCTTATCCTTATTCATCAGAGGGCTGACAGAATGAAAACCACAATCACAGAAACTAATCAAACTGAACACATGGACCACAGTCTTGTCTAACTCAATGAAACTAAGAGCCATGCCATGTAGGGCCACCCAAAACAAACAGGTCATGGTGGAGAGTTCTGACAAAACATGGGATCCTGGAGAATGGAATGGCAAATCACTTCAGTATTCATGCCATGAACAGTATGAAAAGGTAAAGAGATATGACACTGAAAGATGAACTCCCAGGTCAGTAGGTGCCCAATATGTCACTGGAGAAGAGTGGAGAAATAACTCCAGAAAGAATGAAGAAATGGAATCAAAGCCAAAACAACACCCACCCAGTTGTGGACGTGACTAGTGATGGAAGTAAAGTCCGATGTTTTACTTCCAGAACAATACTGGAAAGAACAATACTGCATAGGAACCTAGAATGTTAGGTCCATGAATCAAGGTAAATTGGAAGTGGTCAAACAGGAGGTGGCAAGAGTGAACATCGACATTTTAGCAATCAGTGAACTAAAATGCACTGGAATGGGTGAATTTAACTCAGATGACCATTATATCTACTATTGTGTCAAAGAATACCTTAGAAGAAATGGCATAGCCCTCATAGTCACCAAGAGAGTCCAAAATGCAGTACTTGGGTGTAGTCTCAAAAATGACAGAATGATCTCTGTTCGTTTCCAAGACTAACCATTCAATATCACAGTAATCCAAGTCTATGCCCTGACCACTAATGCCAAAGAAGCTGAAGTTGAATGATTCTGTGAAGACCTTCAAGACCTTCTAGAACTAACACCAAAAAAAGATGTCCTTTTCATCATAGGAGACTGGAATGCAAAAGCAGGAAGTCAAGAGATACCTGGAATAACAGGCAAATTTGGCCTTAGAATACCAAATGAAGCAGGGCAAAGGCTAACAGAGTTTTGCCAAGAGAACATACTGGTCATAGCAAACACCCTTTTTCAACAATACAAGAGTCAACTCTACACAGGGACATCACCAAATGGTCAGTACCAAAATCGACCAATTATATTCTTTGCAGAGAAGATGGAGAAGACATATACAGTGAGCCAAAACAAGACCTGGAGCTGACTGTCACTCAGATCATCAGCTTCTTATTGTAAAATTCAGGCTCAGATTGAAGAATATAGGGAAAACCATTAAGCCATTCATTATGACCTACATCAAATCCCTTATGATTATAAAGTGGAGGTGACAAATAGATTCAAGGGACTAGATCTGGTACACAGAATGCTGAAGGACCATGGATGGAGGTTCATAACATTTCACAGGAGGTGATGACCAAAACCATCCCCAAGAAAAAGAAATGCAAGAAGGCAAAGTGGTTGTCTGAGGAGGCCTTACAAATAGCTTAGAAAGGAAGAGAAGTGAAAGGCAAAGGAGAAAGGGAAAGATATATTCAACTGAATGCACAGTTCCAGAGAATGGGAAAAACTAGAGATCTCTTTAAGAAAACTGGAGTTACCAAGGGAATGTTTCATACAAAGATAGGCACAATAAAGGAATAAAACAGCAATGATGGAACAGAAGCAGAAGAAATTAAGAAAATGTGGCAAGAATACACAGAACTATACAAAAAAGCTCTTAATGACCCAGTTAACCACGATGATGTGGTGAATCACCTACAGCCAGATGTCCTGGAATGTGAAGTCAAGTGGGTCTTGAGAAGCATGACAACAAAAGTGGTGTAATTCAATTCATTACAAAGGACTGATGCTGAAGCTGAAGTTTCGATACTTTGGCTACCTGATGTGAAGAACTGACTCATTGGAAAAGACCCTAATGCTAGGAAAGACTGAAGGTAGGAGGAGAAGGGGACAACAGAAGATGAGATGGTCAGATGCCATCACTGACTCAATGGACATGAGTTTGAGAAAACTCCGGAGTTGGTGATGGACAGGGAAGCCTGGCATGCTGCAGTCCATGGGCTCCCAAAGAATTGGACACAACTGAGCAACTGAACTGAACTGAAAAACAAACAAAGCTAGAGAAGGTGATGGAATTCCAGCTGAGCTATTTCAAATCTTAAAAGATGATGCTGTTAGATTGCTGCATTCATTATGCCAGCAAATTTGGAAAATTCAGCAGTGGCCACAGGACTGCAAAAAAATCAGTTTTCATTCCAATCCCAAAGAAGGGCAATGCCAAAGAATGTAAAAATTACTGTACAATTGCACTCATTTCACATACCAGCAAGATTATGCTCAAAACCCTTCAAGCTAGGTTTCAGCAGTACATAAACAGAGAATGTCCAGATGTACAAGCTGGATTTAGAAAAGGCAGAGGAACCAGAGGTCAAATTGCCATATGCTGATCATAGAAAATGTAAGCGAATTCCTTAAAAACAAATGGGACCTAATTAAACATAAAAGATTTTGCACAATGAAGGAAACTATAAGCAAGGTGAAAAGACAGCCTTCAGAATGGGAGAAAATAATAGCAAATGAAGCAACTGACAAAGAATCTCAAAAATATACAAGCAACTACTGCAGTTCAATTCCAGAAAAATAAACAACCCAATCAAAAAGTGGGCCAAAGAACTAAACAGACATTTTTCCAAAGAAGACACACAAATGCCTAATAAATACATGAGAAAATGCTCAGCATACTCATTATTAGAGAAATGCAAATCAAAACCACAGTGAGGTACCATCTCATGCCAGTTGGAACAGCTGCTATCAAAAAGTCCACAAAAAATATATGCTGGAGAGGGTACAGAGAAAAAGGAACCCTCTTATACTGTTGGTGGGAATGCAAACTAGTACAGCCACTATGGAGAACAGTGTGGAGATTCCCTAAAAAACTTGAAATAAACCGGCCATACGACCCAGCAATCCCACTGCTGGGCATACACACCGAGGAAACCAGAATTGAAAGAGACACGTGTACCCCAATGTTCATTGCAGCACTGTTTATAATCACCAGGACATGGAAGCAACCTAGATGTCCATCAGCAGATGAATGGATAAGAAAGCTGTGGTACATATACACAATGGAATACTACTCAGCCATTAAAAAGAATACATTTGAACCATTTCTAATGAAGTGGATGAAACTGGAGCCTATTATACAGAGCGAAGTAAGTCAGAAAGAAAAACACCAATACAGTATATTAGCACATATATACGGAATTTAGAAAGATGGTAATGATGACCCTATATGCAAGATAGCAAAAGAGACACAGATGTAAAGAACAAACTGTTGGACTCTGTGGGAGAAGGTAAGGATGGGATGATTTGAGAGAACAGCATTGAAATATGTATATTATCGTATGTGAAATAGATCACCAGTCCAGGTTCGAGGCATGAGACAGGGTGCTCAGGGCTGGTGAACTGGGATGACCCTGAGGGATGGGATGGGGAGAGAGGTCGGGGGGAAGGGTCAGGATGGGGGACACATGTACACCCATGGCTGATTCATGTGAATGTATGGCAAAAAACACAATATTGTAAAGTAATTAGTCTCCAATTAAAATTAGAAAAAAAATCTACTTCTGCTTCCTTCACTATGCTAAAGCCCTTGACTGTGTGGATCACAACAAACTGTGGAATATTCTTAAAGAGATGGAAATACCAAAGCACCTTACCTGCCTTCTGAGGTAGGTATGCAGGTCAAGAAGCAACAGTTAGAAATGTACATGGAACAAAATTGGGAAAGGAGTATGTCAAGGCTATATATTGTCGCTCTGCTTATTTAACTTATATGCAGAGTATATCATGCGAACTGCTGGGCTGGATGAAGCACAAGCTGGTATCAAGATTGCTGGGAAAAATATCAATAACCTCAGATATGCATATAACACCACTTTAATGGCAGAAAGTGAAGAGGAACTTAAGAGCCTTTTGATGAAGGTGAAAGAGGAGAGGAAAAAAGCTGGATTAAAATTCAACATTCAAAAAACTAAGATCATGGCATCTGGTCCCATCACTTCATGGCAAATAGATGGGGAAAATGTGGAAACAGTGTCAGATTTCATTTCCTTGGGCTACAAAATCAATGCAGAAGTTGACTGTTAAATTAAAAGATGCTTGCTCCTTGGAAGACTAGCTATGTCAAACCTAGCCAGTGTTTTGAAGAAGCAGAGATATCACTTTGCCAACAAAGGTCTGTATAGTCATAGCTGTGGTTTTTCCAGTAGTCATGTATGGATGTGAGAGTTGGACCATAAAGAAGGCTGAGTGGTGAAGAATTGATGCTTTCGAACTGCGGTGCTGGGGAAGACTTGAGAGTTCCTTCAACTGCAAGATGAAACCAGTCAATCCTAAAGGAAATCAACCCTGAATATTCATTGGAAGGACTGATGCTGAAGCTAAAGCTCCAATACTTTGGCCATCTGATGCGATAGCTGACTCATTGGAAAAGACCCTGATGCTGGGCAAGATTGAAGCCAGGAGGAGAAGGGGAAAACAGAGGGTGAGACGGTTCAGTTCAGTTCAGTTCACTCAGTCATGTCCGACTNGTGATGCCATCCAACCATCTCATCCTCTGTATTATCCCACATTACAGGGGAGGACAGTGAGTCTTGAAGAAGCTATAAAACCTTCTGTAAGCCATGAACTAGTAGACAGCGCTGGATGCAAACCTCTGACCATCTGACTTCATAAACCTGTTCACAATAAACATAGTACAGTGATTAATGAATACAAATAAGACAATTTCAGACATAACATTAGTAATTTAGAAAGAATACCTGAGAATACATATTGTAAATACGTGGCAATTCTGAAATGGAATTTTATATTATATTTGTGCATTTTAGAGATAGTCTGAACAAAATTCTTTGGAAAGCTCTCCCCAAAATTGACCAGGATCACAGGTCAGGATCATACCACCTCACCTGTCTGTTGACATTAAAGAGAGGAGCTACCCTGTGTCTGAGGTCAGTGGCGGCCGGGAGGAGAAACCCCTCATCCGAGGTCAGTGGCGGCCAAGAGGAGACAACCCGCGTCTGAGGTCAGGGCGGCGGCCGGGAGGAGCTACCCCGTGTCCGAGGTCAGGGGCGGCCAGGAAGAGACACCCCACGTCCGAGGCCACCCACTCTCCCAAGAAAATATCCTATTGTGACTTGACATGTCCTATGCAGAGCTGGCCTGGAGTTTCTTTCCGGGTCAAGGAGAAGAAACAAATGAGTTTAGGATGACCCAAAGACTACAGGGTTGCCTCTGGGATTGGAGTGGCATATCATATTCCTGTCCCTCCTGTGCTCCTCTGGCCAAAGCCTACAGTGATGACTGGTCAAAATTCCTTCAAACTCTGCCATTCTGATTCTCCTAGTAAACTATTCCTTAGTTTTCAAGGAGCACCTCTTCTAGAAGACACATAACTGCTTCAGGCTCCCAAATTACCAATTATTGTACTGGAGATGAAACGTAATATCCTGAAAGAATTAGCATTCCAAAGAGTCAACAAAATGTTTCTTATTTACCTTGAGGGCTGGCTGGTGGAAGTTACATGTCCAAGAACCAGTACACCACTTTGAAATATGTATCCTGAGAATAAAGATGGTTTCATTCATCTTTGTCTAAATCTGTAGCAGACCTACACATGAAAAGTGAAATAAACCACAGTATGTTTATGAGAGAAAATGACATTATCTGAAGGAAACTAATTGGAAAAGTTTTATTTTTCTGAAAAATCCCCTGAAGATAATCATTTAAATATGCATCCTGAGAATAAAGATGGTTTCATTCATCTTTGTCTAAATCTGTAGCAGACCTACACATGAAAAGTGAAATAAACCACAGTATGTTTATGAGAGAAAATGACATTATCTGAAGGAAACTAATTGGAAAAGTTTTATTTTTCTGAAAAATCCCCTGAAGATAATCATTTATCAAATGAATTTGTGCCCTGAGCTGTTATATATGATACTTTCCAAACAGTGAGCTGTTAACTCACTGTCTTATCTTCCTTATTTTCTTGAAGAGATTTCTCAGTTCAGTTCAGTTCAGTCGCTCAGT
>SJYX01003215.1:189667-206656 GCA_006410675.1 Oreotragus oreotragus
GTGATGAATGTCAGTATTGCATTTAGTGTTGCTCTCCTGGAATGTTTTTCTCTTTAGGAAAAGATTACTAAATAGCTAATAAAACATACAAAAAGTCAAAGCATATTAATTAAACTCAGTTCAATCACCTAACACCTGCATACAGTTCAAGCTTTTAATGTTATTACAACTTCACCCTAGACCTTCTATCTAGTGTAGAGCTGAAGAATTGATGCTTTTGAACTGTGGTATTGAAGAAGACTTGAGAGTCCCTTGGACTGCAAAGAGGTCAAACCAGTCAATCCTAAAGGAAATCAGTCCTGAATATTCATTGGAAGGACTGATGCTGAAACTCTAATACTTTGGCCACCTGATATGAAGAGCTGACTCATTGGAAAAAGACCCTGATACTGGGGAAGATCGAAGACATAAGGAGAAGTGGACAGCAGAGGATAAGATGGTTAGATAACATCACCAACTCAATGGACATGAATTTGATTAAACTCCAGGATATAGTGAAGCACAGAGAAGCCTGGTATGCTGCAGTCCATGGGGTTACAAATAGTCAGACATGACTTAGCAACTGAACAACAACAGTACTGAAAACAGATTATTCTCTTCCAACATGAGCTTTAAGCTGAGACCACTGCCCCAGTCAACAACTTGACTGCACCTTAATGAGAGATGTTGAGCCAGAGTTATCCAGCTAAGTTTCCCTCAAAATGTTCCTAATCCACAGAAACTTTAAGATAATCAATGTTTGCTGTTTTAAGTTGTTAAATTTGGGGTTAATTTGTAGTGCAAAAATAGCTAATAAAGATTTTGCCATGTGGCAATACAAAACTAATATATACTTACCTCAGCCCTTCAGACAATGATGTTCTTAAGTATCTGATTCCTAAGCCTGGATTGTTTATCAGGTAAGACCAATAGTTCTGTAAGACCAACTCCAAAATATCTGAATCAGAAGGGCTGGACAATCAGACTTTATACAAAAACTTGCATTCTTGGTGATAACTGCTTAAAGAAAAGGGATTGTGGCAGTAATAGCAACTTGATAATTATAATAATATCTTACATTTATATCTGGCTTTATAGTTTACAGAGCAATTTCACATAAAAGACCTATTTTGTTCTCAAAAATAACTATGAATTTGATCACATTTTTAAAGATAAAATGCATATTAAAATTTTAGAGACAAGCCCAAACTCATCCTCTAATAAGTGCTAAAACAGGCCTTGAAGTTTCATCTTCTGATTATATAATCCACCCTCACTGTGTCTCTAAAGTTTTTGTGATTTAATATAGATGCGGGCAGTCTGTGGTTGTAGACTTAGAAGATAAATTCTAAACTGCCAGATATTACTTGATATCTTATAAATTACAACTAAAGCATCTCTGATAGTGTTCTGGTTTAACTAAGTGAAAACAGATTAAAAATAAATGGTTCTATAGCATAACAAAATTATCAGGCTTTATTCACAGATCAGATCATTATTAGATGAGTGCTTTATTTCACTAGCAATAGCCTTGATGTAAAAAAAAGAAAGCATTTTCACATTCAGAAACATTATGTTTTTGTCTCTGACTATAAAATTGAAGTTGTCTAAAGATATGATAAAAATACCATTGCATCTCCTTTCATTTCTTGGTACTGCAGTCATTCTGAAATATTCAGGGATCCAATTTGCCGAAGAATTGATGCTTTTGAACTGCACTGTTGGAGACGACTCTTGACAGTCCCTTGGACTGCAAGGAGATCCAACCAGCCTATCCTAACAGAAATCAGTTCTGAGTGTTCATTGCAAGGACTGATGCTGTAATTGAAACTCTAAAACTCTGGCCACCTGACGCAAAGAACTGACTCACGAGAAAAGACCCTGATGCTGGGAAAGATTGAAGGCAGGAGGAGAAGGGGAAGACGGAGGATGAGATGGTTGGATGGCATCACCGACTCGATGGACCTTAGTTTGAGTAAACTGCAGGAGTTGATGATGGACAGGGAGGCCTGGTGTGCTACAGTCTATGGGGTTGCAAAGAGTTGGACATGACTGAGTGACTGAACTGCTGCCTCAACTTGCAGAAGGTCCTGAATGTAAGTTCTTGTAAAGAAAGAGTATACAGCAGATTATCTCTATCACATACATTAAAACGTAGCATTTCATCCTCAAGTTAAAATACACCTGAGACACTGTGTTTTTGTATAGGAAGGGATTGAAGAACACCCAAAGTATATACCTCAGAACACACAGAAAAAGTATTTTCTCAAACAAAACCTTCTAAATACCTCCATTAAGTTTTTTAGACTCTCAGTCATTTCAGGAGACAAATAAGCAAAAATTTCTTATGTTTGGTTTACATTTCACACCCATCCACCAGAAGCCTTTTTAAAATGTATTTTTCATAGATTTGTTAACAATAATTTTGAGGTTGAGATGTTAATCTGATTTTTAGTTTTTAAGATGGTAAATCTACAAAAGTCATTTTCATAAAACAAAAATTGGTATTTCAAATCTTTAAGCTATCATTTTTAACTTTTTCAAATGAAAGACCAGCATTTATTAAGGGTTTCAAATGTCTAGTGAAAACCTGAAAATTAGTTGAATTAAGATGTAGATACTTATATAGTACTACTAGTGAACAGATACTTAGTATTTAAAAACTAAAGACATTTGTGTAAAAATACAATCTGAATTTTCAAGACTTCATCTGTGGCTCATTCTTCTTTACTCAAAATTAAAATATTTTGTTTGTAACATCATAATCTTTCCAGGGAACAAAATCTGCTATCATAAGTACCATTATGATTTCAAGTGAGCATTAAATACATGCCACAAATAAACTTTTATTTTTAAAAAAGTGTTTACAAAATAATTTAACAGCATTTGAGAAAATACTCAACATTTTACATCTTTTTTTTTAAGATATCCAACATATTTTAAATTTCCAAAAGGTAATATGTAATATCTAGTTCAAAGAAAAATAACATCACTTTAGCATTTTAAAAGGAAGAACCTTAATTCTTGATATTCTAATAAAGTTATCATTCTTTCTCACAACTAAAAACTAGAAAATTCTTTAACTTTCAGGAAAAAAAAAAAAAAGAAAAATCTGTCTCTTTGGAAATATTGAAGGGTCCCACACTTAGCTGATTGCTGTTTTGAACACATGGATTTGATTGAATTTTTCTCCACATCTTTGTTAAACATAGATTATATCATTACCTTTCTTTCTTCACTCTCTCTCCTATCATTCTCAAGACAAAGTCTGAATTCTTCTTCATGATAGGCATATAAGCACCTTCATACATTGATCAATCTNAAAAATAAAGTCTGACACTGTTTCCCCATCTATTTCCCATGAAGTGATGGGACCAGATGTCATAGAGCAGGCTAAAACGTATTAACCCTCAGCAGTCTAAGCAACAATCTCCAGTAAATGGTTACCTCGAAAGTTGAGCAGAATATTTTTTGAAAAAGCACTTTTAGAATAAATTTTCAACAAATATCTTCTCTGAAATAATCTTTTTTGATGCTGCATCATGCCATCCCATTACTCTTTTTCTATTGCCACCACATTAACACTTTTGACCTCAAGGTCAAACTCAGTCTTGGATCAAAACAAAAGAGCAACAACAAAACTCTTACTAAATAGTCTCAAACTCAAATCCATCCCCTTTCTGCCATCCTCAATAGACCCTAGTCATCTCTCTCTTGGATTATTACACCAACTTCCTAACTAGTTTCTCTGCTTTTGGTCTTGCCTCTCAGTTCAGTTCAGTTGCTCAGTCGTGTCCAACTGCAACCAATGGACTGCAACATGCCAGGCCTCCCTGTCCATCAACAATCCACAGTTCACCCAAACTCATCTCCATTGAGTCAGTGATGCCATCCAACCATCTGATCCTCTGTCGTCCCCTTCTTCTCCTGCCTTCAAGCTTTCCCAGCATCAGGGTCTTTGCAAATGAGTTAGCTCTTTCCATTAGGTGGCCAAAGTATGGAAGTTTCAGCTTCAACATCAGTCCTCCCAATGAACACCCAGGATTGATCTCCTTTAGGATGGACTGGTTGGATCTGCTTGCAGTCCAAGAGACTCTCAAGAGTCTTCTCCAACACCACAGTTCAAAAGCATCAGTTCTTCGGCACTCAGCTTTCTTCACAGTCCAACTCTCACATCCATACATGACTGCTGGAAAAACCATAGCTTTAACTAGATGAACCTTTGTTGACANGTCCAAGGGACTCTCAAGAGTCTTCTCCAACACCACAGTTCAAAAGCATCAGTTCTTCGGCACTCAGCTTTCTTCACAGTCCAACTCTCACATCCATACATGACTGCTGGAAAAACCATAGCTTTAACTAGATGAACCTTTGTTGACAAAGTAATGTCTCTGCTTTTTAATATGCTATCTAGGTTGGTCATAACTTTCTTTTCAAGGAGCAAGCGTCTTTTAATTTCATGGCTGCAATCACCATCTGCAGTGATTTTGGAGCCCAAAAAAATGAAGTCTGACACTGTTTCCACTGTTTCCCCATCTATTTCCCATGAAGGGATGGGACCGGATGCCATGATCTTCGTTTTCTGAATGTTGAGCTTTAAGCCAACTGTTTCACTCTCTTCTTTTAGTTTCATCAAGAGATTCTTTAGTTCTTCTTCCCTTTCTGCCATAAGGTTGGTGTCATCTGCATATCTGAGGTTATTGATATTTCTCCTGGCAATCTTGATTCCAGCTTGTGCTTCATCCAGCCCAGCGTTTCTCATGATGTACTCTGCATATAAGTTAAATAAGCAGAGTGACAGTACAAAGCCTTGACATACTCCTTTTCTTGTTTGGAACCAGTCTGTTGTTCCATGTCCAGTTCTAACTGTTGCTTCCTGACCTGCATACAGATTTCTCAAAAGGCAGGTCAGGTGATCTGGTATTCCCATCTCTTTCAGAATTTTCCACAGTTTGTCGTGATCCACACAGTCAAAAACTTTGGCATAGTCAATAAAGCAGAAATAGATGTTTTTCCTCTGGTTGGTCCTACCTATTTCCACATTGCTGCCAGAGTGACTTATCAAAAATGGTCACTTGCCACCTTCCTTATTTCCTACAAAAGAAGGTCCAATTCCTTTAGTATTGTATATACTTTCATGATTCGGTTCCTGCCTATTTCTCCAGTCTCACCTCACCATTCAGATGCTTTTTATTTTATGCTCTAGTCTAGCCATACTAAATCACTTATATTTCTTGCCACACACCATGCTGTTCCTCTTGATATAAATTACCTCCCCAAACTATTTCCTGAGTAACTCCTACTCATCCTTCAAGATTCAGTTTGGCATCACTTTTCCAAAAAGCCTTTCTTCAACTTCTCAACAGTTGACTTCCCTCCAGTTCACTGCATTCTCGAAACACTCTCTGTGTATTTGTATCACATTAGTTATTACACATTATCACTTTTGGTCCTGTTTCCTTTCTCTCAGATGTAAACTCCTAAAAGGCAGGGACTGTGTCAAATTCGTATTTGTGTTCTGGAACATAGTATAACTCAAAAATATTTGTTACAGAATAGAAAAATGCAAAATAAGTCTTAGGATAAACACCTTATATTTTGCTCCCAACCCCTTTTGAGGCACACATATATTTGTATGAGAATCAAAGTCATTTAATCCTAACATCCGCAATAGAGTGATTTTTTTTTTCTCAGAATCATGTTCAAAGTTTGCCTCTCTCCACATCATAGTAGGAATCCACTCTCTATTCTTGTATTTCGCACAAAGTTGCCATTTTCCAAAGTTTTGTTATTTGCTAGCCTAGCTCCCTTATTAGACTTACAAGGCACTAACAACCAATTTTCCTCAATATGACTGACCCCTGTCCCTGGCAATTTCTGGAAGCCTCAGACTCCAGCCTTGTGAGCAACTAAATTCCACTGCTTACTGCCTTAAGGTCATATAAGGTTTTCTGGCTCATAAATTTTTTCTGCTGTTTGGAGTAGAGGGCACAGAGCCTGGGTGTCATAAAAGAAAGTGCTAATCTGTACATGGGGTGTATTGACGCATGTAAAGCCAATTTGCAACAGTCTATGACATTTTTATGGGGTTAAAAGAATCTTGCCAGACCTATTCAAATTGTATACATGTGGGAGAGTTGTGCTCATAGCTATTTTTAGAGTTTTAGATCATCTTCCACAAATATGCCAAAGTATCCTCAGTAGTCTATTAGAGATCAAAAATATTTCCAAAGATGTGTGCCAAGGTCCAACTTCTTCTGATGTGGCAGGACTGATTACAGGATGCTGATTCTTACTGTAGGTTAGGTAGGTCTGCTGCTGCTGCTGCTGCTGTGTCGCTTGTCATGTCCATCTCTGTGTGACCCCATAGATGGCAGCCTGCCAGGCTCCCCTGTCCCTGGGATTCTCCAGGCAAGGACACTGGAGCGGGTTGCTATTTCCTTCTCCAATGCATGAAAGTGAAAAGTGAAAGTGAAGTCACTCAGTCGTGTCCGACTCTTAGCGACCCCATGGACTGCAGCCTACCAGGCTCATCCGTCCATGGGATTTTCCAGGCAAGAGTGCTGGAGTGGGGTGCCATTGCCTTCTCCTAGCTTTCTAATAAGGAGCTAAACAGATTGCTTATCTGCTGACTTCAGAGATAGAATCAGTAGGTAACAGTGAGTACCAGCTCACTAACAGTAGGAAATCTAATGGGCAATGGGAGAAGGAAACTTCAGTCTTTGAGGAGTCTATGTGCCCCCTTTGGCGGAAATGCTATACATTGCTACCCCTCTTCAGGATATACTTCTGTGTACTGTCATCTCATCCCATTCCCTCTTTCCCCTTTTCTGTGACTTTGGGTAATCTATTCCCTGTAATCCATTCCAGCTCTTTCAGGTTTTAGTTAATAAGAGAATCACGATCAATAATGTGACACCTCTACTGAAAATCGGTGACACAATTGTGTACAATTTCAATAGAAGTATATGAATCAGGTTAAAGGAGATACTATCTTCCCTTTACTTTTTGTTCATCAAAATACAACTGGGGAGGGGGGGCGTTCAGGTTTGGGAGTTCATGTACACCCATGACGGATTCATGTCAATGTATGCCAAAACCAATACAGTACTGTAAAGTAAAATAAAGTAAAAATAAAAATTAAAAAAAATACAACTGGATATTTGGTTCCAGCATGAGAGCTACAATTAAAGAGAATAAACAAAAATATACAGGGAGTTTGAAGATCAAGTGTTACAAATATCATTTATTGTGAAAAATTTTTAATTTATTTTCCTGGGCAGTGTTTCTTGATGAGTAGTTTATCTGCATCAAAATTATCTTTTAGATTCCTAAGATCCATCCCAGACCTGCCCAATTGGTATCTCTGGGAAATGGACTAGGTGATCTAGATTTCTTAACATGCCCTCTAGACAGTTATTTTGCATATTAAAGCTTGACAACTAATGATTTACAAAGTACATCATAATGGCTTTGAATTGTTTGTAAGGGTTCTTATATGGAAAAAGGAAAAGATTAAATCTTAATTGCTAAAGAAAGGAAAAGCATAGTTTTGTGTTGTTTAAGAAGGTAGAACTTAAACTATGGATGAAGGCTATAGCAGGAAAATTCAAATATGAGGAAGATATTTTTAAAGCAATTAGGCATAGCCATCAAAAGAAGTAGCAACTATCTTGCAAAATACTGAACTTTTACCCTTGAAAGTGTTCATATATAGAGGATAGAGAGTTCTCTTTAAGGGACGATGTAGTAGAAATTCTTACATTGAGTAGGAAGTTTAGTAAACTGACTTCTTGCATCTCTTCTAGCTTACATGTTTGATAAATTTATACAAAATGCTTTGAATCAAATTAAAATCAATTAAAATTATGTCAGGGCCTCCAAAGCTGATATTCCTGGTCTCTTTGATCTTTCCTTCATTTAGCATTCATTTATAAGCAACTACATTGTAGAGATACAATGGTCAACAGGCAGCAGCATTCCTGTCTTTGTGGAATTTATAGTGTCCCGAGTAAAGGGTAAAAGTACCCTTAAAAGTTATAGAGTGACTCGGGTGGTAAAGAACCTGCCTGCCAGTGCCAGAGATGCAGGAGACATGGGTTTGATCCCTGGGTAGGGAAGATCCCCTGGAGGAGAAAATGGCAATATGTTCCAGTATTCTTGCCCGGAAAATTCCATGGACAGAGAAACCTGGTGGGCTACAGTCCATGGGTTCATTAACAGTCAGACACGACTGAAGCAACTGAGCACACACAGTTATAGAATAATAAGTGGTGTGGTAGAGGAAATGTAAGGTACTAAGGGAACATAGAGAAAGGGCACCTAACTGAACTTGGGAGTCAGGGAAAATTTTCTGGAGGAAATACTACCTAAGCTGAGAATTCAGCCATTAGCAGTACTTAGCAAGGCAAGGGAGGGAAGAACTTGTGCAAAGGGCAGGAGGTAAGAGACAGAATGCTCAATCAAGAAAATGAAGGTAATTCAGAATGGCTAGAGTAGGGCTTCCCTTGTGGCTCATTTGGTAAAGAATCCACCTGCCATGCAAGAGACCTGGGTTCGATACCTGGGTTGAGAAGATCCCCTGGAGAAGGGAAAGGCTACTCACTTCAGTAGTCTGGCCTAGAGAATTCCATGGACTGTATAGTCCATACAGTCACAAAGAGTCAGACACGACTGAGTGACTTGCACTTCAGAGCAGAAGTGCCACAAGATGGTACATATAGTGTTCACACTCTCTGGGCCACATAGATTATCATAGAAGTTTGGCTTTTACCCCAAAGGCAATGTGGAACCATTGAAGGGTTCTAATATAAGAAATAATATGAACAAATATTCAGTATACAAAAAACTCATTCCTTAGTACACAGAATAGCCTCTTGCTCTGTCTTTCAGTACCAGTGTTCTGAAAACTTACTTATCTAGAGTCCAACTAGCTTTGATCTCTTGCACACAGTTTCCTGTGACTACTGCCTGCTTTCTGAGTGCTACTTCACAGCCATCATAATATAAAGTAGAAAGTAAATATGTGGTTGTGGATCCACACTAACTGATCTTAAGCTAGGTATACAACCTTTCTAAGACTTGGTAAGTGGTTCATCACCACAAGATCATAAGCTCCATAAGGACAAAAGTCTGGTTCACTATGCTATCCTTAGAACCTGGGACATCTTTATTACTTAGTTAGTATTTGTTGACTGAACAATCAATCCATAAAATGGGGACTCTGGTGCATACTTACCCCACTGTTGTGGTTAGTATTAAAAGTGATAGCTACATAATGAGTGTAATGCCTAGAACATAGTGATGGTCTACAAATAGAGCTGTCATTATTATGATGATGTCTTGTTGCTCTTGGCTCTAGAGCACCACTTTATCTCCCTTTTCTAATATAATTTACAGCTGTGGCTGGATTCCAGTGACCCTGACTTTTCACCTCCTTTACATGAGATTGCCAGTTGCCTCAACACTTGGTAATAATTTCTACATTCTATTTCTGTAATTGTGATTCTGATTTCACCCAAACCAGAAAGATTAATAAAAGTGTCATTTAATGTATGAGTCCCTTCAGTGTTCACCTGAAACTATCACAGCATTGTTAATCGGCTATGCCCCAATACAAAATTAAAAGTTTAAATAAAGAAGAAAAGATACCTGCATCCATTAGTAGTCATTCCCTTTTTTCCCCAATCGCTAATCTACCTTCTATTGCTATGAGTTTGTCTAGTCTAGACATTTTATGTAAAGGGAACCATAAAAAAAAAAGTCATTTAAAAATTCTAATGTATTGAACTTAATGCTGAAAATGTATAATTCAGAGTATTAAAAATATATTATTTACAACCTTCATAATGATAATCTCTGAAACTAGAGTTGTACAATATAATTAAAAATAAAAGGAAAATGAGTAAATCAAAAAAAGAGAGCATAGTACATAATCTCATAAAAGAAAACCCTATCAACTAATATAAAAACTGATGCAGTACAACTTTGTTTTCAGCTGCTTTTATATATTAGACATGCTCAAATTCTTAGAGGGCAAAAGCAGTTGATTTGGAAATAGTGATGATGTGAAATGAACTAGGAAAAGATAAATTTGGTGAATTGTTCTGTCAGCCCTCAGACAGGGAATGAGTCTGTTTACCAGCTGTATGCCTGTCTTCCTAATGTATCTGCTGGTACATTAATGCCATAGCAATGAAAACAAACAGTAGTCTTGCCAATATAGGTGAAATTCTGAACAAGTGATCTAAATAAAGGTAACTGATATGGTAAAAGAAAGAATAATGCTACATAACACTTTGCTGAATTTTATATTTTAAAGGCCTTAATCTCTAAAACCTGAGTGATTCTTAGAGATTAGATTTAAATTTTTGTAGGTTTAATAATTGGGCTTCTCAGGTGGCTCAGTGGGTAAAGAATTTGCCTACAATACAGGAGATGCAAGAGATGTGGATTGGATCCCTGGGTCAGGAAGATCCCCTGGAGGAGGGCATGGCAACCCACTTCAGTATTCTTGCCTGGAGAATCCCATAGACAAAGGAGCCTGGCGGGCTACAGCCCATGGGATCACAAAGAGTCACGACTGAGCAACTAACACTCAGTCACAGAGTGTCACAGGGTCACAGAGTCAGAAAGGACTGAAGCAACTGAGCATACATGCACTCAGGTCTGATAGTAATAAAAATGTTAGTTCATCCAAAGATAAAAATAATTAAATGACTATAATGAGGAAAAGACATAAATTTGTGTTAGTACCTTGGTTAGCTCAACATCACTGATTAGCTTTAGAACACTGTTATAGAAACAAAACTGTAATACATAATATAAATTTACTTAAATGCTTCAAAAATAGTTGATAATATATGACAATGTTCAGTTATTGTATAGTAAGTAAAGAGCCAATCCTATTTTGTCCTAACTTATTGAATTACATTTAAAGAAATTTTTAGAAAGCAAAATACTTGTTATACTAAAAATAATAGCATAAAGATATTCTATCCTCAATATGTCAAACCTCTTCAGAGATTAGGCTTCATAAGTCTAACTAGTGGATTATATTATGAATCTCTATCAAAGAAGATCCTGTGAAGAACATGAATAGATTTTAAATTCATGATTTTAGAGTATACATAGCAACAGTCACAAAATTACAATAAGCAGAATGCATGCAGGTTTACACTTACCAAATTAAAGGGTATAGGCAGAAATAAGTCTTTCTCTCCAAGATTTAATAGGTCTCCCTGTGGAGGAGCAAATCTCTCCTTTCTTTTTCTGCCAGTCCAATGTTGAATACAGGCCTTATTGTCTCAGCTAACTAACATTTAGGAAATCATCAAGTGTCTTCACTGTAAGGCCTTTCACAAAGTTAACATATGAACTGAGACAGAATGCAGAAGAGAATGAAACAAAAATGTGTAGCTGAAATGCTGTCAGAAAATCTCTGAAAAATTAAGGCTAAGTCCCATTTATTTGTGAGAGAACCAGTTCTGGAAGGCTGAAGATACCTGAAATATATTAAAATAGCCGTTTTTCTATCCATCTGATTTGGCAGTGGAGTGCCTCTTAGTGTCCATGGTAACTCCCACAGAGTGGTTTGGAAATTCATCATTAAAAAGCTTACACATTAAAATATAATGCATCAGCCATAGTACTTAGGTAATGCTCAGTTTCTGAACTTCAAAACAAGTTTAAACCATTCTATACCTTTGGGAACATATTATCAAAGCAATTGATATATTAAAAATTACCCAATTTTTAAAATCCACATCAATATAATTTTTCAAGTACTACAAAGTATAGCTAGTGATTATAGTACAGAAAAGATAAAAACATGACAGGCTTTGGAAATCTAAAAGAGTCTCACAAAACATAAATAGCATATATAAATTATAATCATAGAAATATTAATAAAGGAATATTGGAAAGTACTTCTATTGGTGTCCTTAAATGGCCATTTTGTTTTGCATTCTTTGTTTCAGAAGAATATAAAATGGTTGTATTTTTAACTTCGAAACTTCTAACATTTTTTTGGTTATCCTTTCAGCATTAAAAAGCTAACTAAATTGAGGCAAGGTAGTATTTAATATAGTGAATTGAAACTAAAGAAATCTGTCTTGGTTCCTACTTAAAGTCCTCCCTTGGCAGGTTTCATAGTACAAATTGAGAAATTGGTTAAATGCATGGAAATACTTCATTGGTCTGCTTGAAAGCAACTGACCTTTACTCAGCCTGTTAATCAGTAAGTGAAGTCAGTGAGACATGACTAATCCCAGAGGAAGAGCTTTTGAATATACCTTAGTGTGGGTAAAACCTGGCGGAAACTCAGGGTGTATTTAGCTAAAATTAAGAATTTGAAAGCCTTAACCCTTCAGTGGTTTGAAATGCATTATATACATTTAAAAAAAAAGTCTCTAAGTGAACTGTACTCAATTAAAAGAACTATAGGCTCTAAATACAATATACCCCCAATATTTTTGGATAAGGTCAGGAATGTTGTGGTTTGATGGGAAAATTAAAATAAAACTAAATGGATAAAATTAATCCCTTGTGAAAATAGTCTCAGGAAAATAGCCCACGTATGAAATGACTTATGAGCATTTTGACATTGGACTAGAAGTTTCCTAAGTCAGAAACACCCCCTTTAAAAGAGGGTGTCAACTTTAAATATAACAATCAACTATAATTAAGGTTTTTTAAGCATTTCTTTCATGATGAAATTTGAATAGAAGAGAAATCTTGATGATTGATAAAGAGATATATTAATGTGGGCTTCCCAGGAGGCTCAGTGGAAAGAATCTGCCAGCCAATCCAGGAGCAGCAGGAGACATGGTCTCCTGTCAGGAAGATCCTGGAGTAGGGCATAACAACACACCCCAGTATTCTTTTCCTGAAGAATCCCAAGGACAGAGGAGCCTGGTTGGTTACAGTCCATGGGGTCTCAAAAAGTCTGACGTGACAGCACGCACAGCCTTCAAAGTAAGGTACCTGAAGTATATCAATTTGTCCATTTCCTCAGTGCCATGCAATTGTGAGGACTGAAGAAAGATTCTGTTCTTTTTGACAGCTTCATCCCTACAGAAAGAGTGGATGTATCTAATTATCATAATTGGATTACAGTAACCTATTAAGATAATTTGGTCCCTCATACTTCTTTTATACCAAAGGAGACTTTTATCTAGCATGTTTTTCATTGTGAACATTCCCGCTCAAGTCCCTGATAAGTAGACTCTGTGTGCACTATGACTCTCTACCCCGCTACCATGTATAGAATCTTGTAAGATACAGCCTTAGCAGCCAGCTAGACTCTTTCTATGTCATCTTGTGTAGAACATGGGCTTCCCCAATGGCTCAGATGGTAAAGAATTCACCTGCCAATGCAGGAAAGCTGGGTACGACCTCTGGGTGGGGGAGATCCCCTGGAGAAGGGAATGGCAACCCACTCCAGTATTCTTGCCTGTAGAGTTCCATGGACAGAGACTACAGTCCATGAGGCTGCAAAGAGTTGGACATGACTGAGGAACACACACACACACACACACACGTACACGTATATAAACATATATGTTATACAAACCCAATGGAATATTATTCAGCATAAAAATGAAAGAAATTCTAACACAACAACATGAATGGGCCTGGAGGACATTATGTTAAGTAAATAAGTCAGACACAGAAAGACAAATACTGTATAATATTACTTATATGTGGAATGTGAAAAAGTTGAACTCAGAGAATCAGAGAGTAGAACAGTGGTTACCGGTGGCTAGAGTGTGGGAGTTATGAAGAGTGTGGGAATTATAAGTAGATGTTAGTCAAAGAGTACAAACTTCCAGTTATAAGATGAATAATTTCTGGAGATTTAAGACACAGTATGGTGATTACAGTTAATAATACTCTACTGCATACCAAAAATTTGCTAAGACAGTAGATCTTAAGTGAAGTGATGGATGTGTTAATTAATGTCATTTTAGTAATCATTTCATGATGTATATGTATATTAAATCATTATGTTGCACATATTTTAAAAAATCACATGTATAACCTAAATATATACCATTTTATTTGTCAATCATACTTTAATAAGGTTATAAAAATTAAATAAATGGATCTTACATTTTGCTTACATTTTACATTTACTTACATTTTATATACTGCTTTTAGAAAAATCAATAATATATATAAACAATGGCACCAAAATCAGAAATTAAGGAATCAATAAATTATTTTTAAAATATTTTTCTTATAAATTCATAGTTTATTTATTGTTGATAATAAATTATTCTGATAGCTTTCAAATGTGAATCAGTTATCGACACAACTTTTTAGAAATGTTTCTAATGTTTAAAATGAGGGATAACTTAAAAATATGTAGAACATTTGACAATCTTATCTTCATTTCTCTCACACTCCACATCCAATTTTGCTCCTTCAAAATATACTCCAAATCCAACCACTTTACACTGTAATGTACCAAATGACCATCATCTATCACCTGCATAATGGGTCTCCCTATTTACCGCTTCCACTCTTACCCTCTACAGTCTTTTCTCAAAATAACAACCAGAATGATTCATATTTAAAACATAAGTCGAATCACCACTTCACTCCTCTGTTCAAAACTCTGCAAACGGCTTCCCACCTTAGTCAAATAAAGAGCCAAAAATGTTATGATAGCTCCTTCCTAGTCATGCACAACTTTCCCTCCTTCCCTTCCCCAACATTTAATACTCTGACCTCCTGTTCAAGAGTGGGGAAGAAGATGGTCTTTTCTCCCTCCACACTTTTCCTTTGATTATAAAACTGTAGTCCACAAGTTATCAGCATGGCACCCTCTCCTCTGCCTGCTTGTAAGCCTCCCAAGTTTCCTATTCTAATAAATCACTTCTTGTCTATTGCTTTGTCTCTCACTGAATTTTTCCTGTGCTGAGACATAAAGGACTGGAGTTTTTTGGAATCACCCAAAATGCCATCTAAAAGTTTCAAAATGTCTTCTCATCAAGGCATTTCTTGACCATTCTATTTAATATTACAACTTCCTGCAACACACAACTTCTTAACTCCCTTCATATTTTTTTTCTCCATAGCACTTATCACTTACACTATTCATTTTACTTACTTATTTTGTATATGAGCCATCTTCCCTCACTAGAATGTAAGTTCCATGAGGACAGGGATTTTTTGTGTTCTTTATTCACTGTTGTATTCACACAATGTAGAACAGTATCTGGTTCAATATATATTTATTGAATAAGTGAATGAATGAATGAAACATATGAGATGATGCTTCTTTCTAGAAGCATTCCTTTCCATATATATTAATATGGAAATAACATTTTCTGGACTCTTCTTTTCCTCTACATATTCCTTAAAATATCCAAAAGTCTTCAGGAACACCAGACATAGCAACTTGATTGCTTTTAGCCGTTGACCATGTGGAACATCTAAAAACTGTGAACTGTAATGAACTCAGTTCACATACTTGCTTGTGATGACAATCCAAAATGCTGACTTCTGCCTTTATGGAACTAAGTGGTCCTGTATTTTGCCTTCCTATATTAATAATAACAAATTAGATAAATGTGCAATTTACAACTCTGTCATCCAAGGGAATCTGTGCCAAAGATTCCCTTATCCCTAAGTGTACATACCCAGAGAACTTGCTCTCTATTATTTTTCAATACAGAGCAATAGAGAGGTACTAAGACCTGAATTTCTTTTTTTTTTTTAAGACCTGAATTTCTGTTCATGGGGTGCAGTTCTACCACTGATTAATTTTTTTCTTATATCGCTAAAACCCTGGTATACATACTCTGGTTGTGTATGTGTATACAGGCTTTTCATTTTGTCACATATTTTAAAATGAGTATTCAGTTCAGAGACTAGTCAATTTCTACATGTTGAGTTAAATAAACTCCAAATCCTCCCACATGAACTAAACTAAGGTAGTGAGATGTAGCAGAACATGCCACTCCAAAATATGCCTCTTTAGCATATAGATTATTTTGAGAGGCAGCAGACACAAAAGAAGCTCTGAAAACAGAGAAGTTACTCTTTCATAAGGGAAATTTACATTTATAGAGTAAATGTCCATTTGTATGTGGTTCCCTTTCTGTACCAGGAAGAGAAGAAAAACTCTAAATCAGAAGTGAACCTTATCAATGGACAAGATGCTTACTTAAATCTGCCTAACAAACTTTACCCTTGTCTACTGTGCTTTTCCTGGCCACCTCCCAGGACTGATTCCCAACTTCCAACATCTTTATTCTGTTTTAACTAAAGATGGAATTTACTTAAGGTGATGGCTTGGGCCATCTTGGGGAGTTAGTTTCCCTGGGTATCTCCCATGTATACATGAAGTATACATGTTAATAAAGTTCTGTCTGTTTTTCTTTTGTTAATCTGTCTTTCTTGGCAAAACTCTATTAGTCTTTGCCCTGCTTCATTCCGCATTCCAAGGCCAAATTTGCCTGTTACTCCAGGTGTTTCTTGACTTCCTACTTTAGCATTCCAGTCCCCTATAATGAAAAGGACATCTTTTTTGGGTGTTAGTTCTACAAGGTCTTGTAGGTCTTCATAGAACCGTTCAACTTCAGCTTCTTCAGCATTACTGGTTGGGGCATAGACTTGGATAACTGTGATATTGAATGGTTTGCCTTGGAAACAAATAGAGATCATTCTGTCGTTTTTGAGATTGCATCCAAGTACTGCATTTCGGGCTCTTTTGTTGACCATGATGGCTACTCCATTTCTTCTGAGGGATTCCTGCCTGCAGTAGTAGATATAATGGTCATCTGAGTTAAATTCACCCATTCCAGTCCATTTTAGTTCGCTAATTCCTAGAATGTCGACGTTCACCCTTGCCATCTCTTGTTTGACCACTTCCAATTTGCCTTGATTCATGGACCTGACATTCCAGGTTCCTATGCAATATTGTTCTTTACAGCATCGGATCTTGCTTCTATCACCAGTCACATGCACAACTGGGTATTGTTTTTGCTTTGGCTCCATCCC
>SJYX01003215.1:210158-230813 GCA_006410675.1 Oreotragus oreotragus
GCATGGAAAGCCTAAAACATAGAGCCTTTGAAAGAGTTAAAGTTATTAGAGTAGTGCTAGTGCTGGTGGAGGATTTCTTTATTGGGCCAATGCTTGTTGCTAAGTTCCCATATCTCTTATCCACTGTGCACCTGGGAATGCATTAGTTAACATAGTGAGAATATAAGAAAAACAAGTGTAGCCTTGAATTTAACCATATCAGACTTTTGAGCTAATTGGTTCTTTCTTGTAACTCGCTGCACCTTTGCTCTGTGAAAAACATAACTCTGTTTGGCATTTTTCTGAGGCTGACATAGATTAGAAATATAAAGAAAAAACACTTTGAGGGAAAATAAGTTCTCTGGTTGAGCAGCCTTTATCAAAAGAGGGTCATAAAATGTTCACAGGCCCCCAAAGCCAGAAGATACCATACACAGCATCATTTGTGGAAAAGGTATGCAGAAAAAATCATGGTTTCGATAAGAGCATAACTGCTGGAATGTTGAGCTGACTCTGTATGACCTTACATCTTTCATTTCCCTCTCTGTACAAAAAGAGTACCTTTTAAAAATAAAGCTATGGATCTCGCTCATCAAAGCAGCTTGATCTCCTCGTGTCAATCATTTTCCTCCTCTTACTCTTTCTTTCAGACTAGTTCCCATCTGGAGTACAGAAGTCCGCCGTGTCTACTTATTTGCCTGGGTTTCTAAGACCTGAAGGGGAAGGCATCCTGCGCCTTCACTCCCTTGGGAGACCAGGAGGGCACCTGCGGCCTCATGTAGATGGTGCAAGTCTCTTGTCTTGAGACTTTAGATTTTCTGTATAAACCAAGGAATATCAACCTCTTTTCTTCTATTCTCTATTTTCTTATCTACAACATTCTTTTCTATTTCTCCCTATGTCAATCACAATCGCAGACGCCGTTTCTCCTTCGGATTTCCCTGGATCCTGCAGGGGCTGGACCCCGGCAATCAGCTTTCCTGATAATCAAAATAGTAAGGGCTGTTTTTCCATGCATTGAGAAGAGAAAAATGTAAATTCTGTTCTAGCCCTTTGGTTTTCTTTCCTTTGTTGATATTTATTAGGTTAATAGTTTGTTTATTTGCCTTTTTTCAAGTAATTAGTTCAACTACTCTCCATCCTGTTACCCTCATATGAGGGCACATGGTCTTTTATCGTGGTTCTCAATTACTTCCTTATCAGGTTTCTTCATCATGTCTGTTTTACTAGCTACATGGTGTGTGGACAGGATGAATTTGGGCTAAAACATGAAGTAGACCCAGGGGTTGACCAAGAGATCCTCAAATCTGTTCCTTAAACAGAACAGATAATTCATGACCAGCTAAAGAAGCTGTGCTCTCATCCACCTTTACAGGGAAATGGATGGTAATTTATCCAAATTAAAGGAACTATCCTTAGATGACTGTAATCCTGGTTTCTCATATATCCATTCCAAATATGACAGAAAGATTTAACATTTTAAGAAAAAGACTTTAAGCAAGACTCCTGCCTTCCCAAATTTTGTAACCATATAATAATCTTAATTGGATTTTATAACTTGTGTTACTCATGCCTTTTCAATAGTAAAATCTTGAATTTGGAGAACATGGTTCATCTGGCTAGTATTACCACAGAATGGAGAGATAAAAGGAAACCTTTTTATAATCCAGGGTTTCTCATCTGACTGTTGCATAGGCATAGACCATAAGCCTCAATTCAGGAACTAGTAGACATCATATCCTCTTTACCAGAATTGTCAGAGCAATGTAATACAAATCCACTGAAGTACTGAGTTTTATTTATTTATGTAACTGCTTTGTTCCTAGAATCTTACTGAGAGTCGGGTGGCTGCGAGAGCCAGGCCAGCGCACTAGGTGCATTCTGTATAAACCAAGGAACATCAGCCTCTTTTCTTCTCTTCTCTATTTTCTTATCTACAACATTCTTTCTTTATCTCTCTCTAAATCAATCACAATTGCTGACACCGTTTCTCCTTTGGGTTTCCCTGGATCCTGTGGGGGCTGGACCCCGGCACTTTTCCCCCTCAAAATATAAGCTATTTAATATTACAGTTGAAACTATGGCAGAGCTGAAAAATAGAGTTTCTCTACTAAAAAAACATGCTTCTTTGAATTTTATGGGAATGAAACTTTAAAAATATCATGTCTAAAAGATGGCTTCAGGGATATATACTAAATTATGAAACTTGAACCAAATGATCAGGGAATAAGGATGTCTTGACCAAACTGATTTTCTTATGATAAATTCATTTTTGTTCAAATTTTTGTTGAATAAGAATATTCTAAAGAATATTAATAAAACAAAATTCAATTGAATTAAATTAATGAAAACCAAAACAAACTTTTTTTAATGCTTGAACATGTGGTACATTTTTGGATTATCATTTGAAGAAACAATCACTCTCCAGTAGTCTAGATACAGAACATGAATTTGAGTGTTTGTTTACTTGTGTTGTCAACAAATAGAGAAAAAAAATCCTCAGACAGGAGATATATTGTGATGTTTCTTTTTTATGAAAATGGAAAATAACTTAATCAATTGGAAATTATAGTTAAATAGATAATGGAAATGTAAGACTTTGCATATATACAGAAAGCAGTTTGATAGAAATTTGAATGTTTGATACTTGGATATTTTTATCCTTTCTCTCACTTTCCAAATTCAGCTTTGTGTGTTTTCTGCATGCAGCTATGACGGAAGCTATGTGCCCTGGCCCCAGCTCTGGGTGTTGGTGCAGATCAGGCTACAAGCCAAGCGCTAAACAATTCACCAGCTGTATATCAGAGTGTGAGCACAGGGGGATCTGCCACAAACTACTCCTATTCAGTCCATGGGAAAGATGAGACAATGCCCCCCCCCCAAAAAAAAGAAACATATTTTTCTGAGCTCTACTTTTTTAAGAAGGACGTCAATTACACCTTTTCTCTATGTCTGAGCTTAAATAATGGAACTCATGAACCTGCGATCTTAATGAGAAAAAAAAGGCTGGGAGTGGGGGAGGAGAGGCACTGTGTTCAATGTAGTGGAAAGAGAAAAGAAGCAAAGACAATAGCTTTAAACAGATAAGAACATGTGAAGCATGTTGCTCATGAAAAACCTTACCACTACTTTGTGAAGATTTGTCAATTAATCTAGCAAAGATAATTATGAAATGGATATTTTTAATGCCACAGAATAAAATACAAGATATAAGAAAAGGAACAAGCTTAACTGATTATTAGCCCAATTTCATTTTTTGGATGCATTTACTTTCACCTCCCATTTATTTAAGGGTAGATATTTCAAAATGGTAGCAAGATGATGCTGTGAAAGTGCTGCACTCAATATGCCATCAATTTGGAAAACTCAGCAGTGGCCACAGGACTGGAAACGGTCAGTTTTTATTCCAATTCCAAAGAAAGGCAATGTCAAAGAATTCTCAAACTACCGCACAATTCTTTCATCTCACATGCTAATAAAGTGATAAACAAAATTCTCCAAGCCAGGCTTCAACAGTACACGAACCATGAACTTCCAGATGTTCAAAGGCAGAGGAACCAGAGATCCAATTGCCAACATCCACTGGATCATTGAAAAATCAAGAGAGTTCCAGACAAGCATCTGTTTTATTGACTATGCCAAAGCCTTTGACTGTGTAGATCACAACAAATTATGGAAAATACTGAAAGAGATGAGAATACCAGACCACCTGACCTGCCTCTTGAGAAATCTGTATGCAGGTTTCTCACACGCTAGTAAAGTAATGCTCAAAATTCTCCAAGCCAGGCTTCAGCAATATGTGAACCGTGAACTCCCTGATGTTCAAGCTGGTTTTAGAACAGGCAGAGGAACCAGAGATCAAATTGCCAACATCCGCTGGATCATGGAAAAAGCAAGAGAGTTCCAGAAAAACATCTATTTCTGCTTTATTGACTATACCAAAGCCTTTGACTGTGTGGATCACAATAAACTGTGGAAAATTCTGAAAGAGATGGGAATACCAGACCACCTAACCTGCCTCTTGAGAAATCTGTATGCAGGTCAGGAAGCAACAGTTAGAACTGCACATGGAACAACAGACTGGTTCCAAATAGGAAAAGGAGTACGTCAAGGCTGTATATTGTCTCCCTGCTTATTTAACTTATATGCAGAGCACATCATGAGAAACGCTGGACTGGAAGAAACACAAGCTGGAATCAAGATTGCTGGGAGAAATATCAATAACCTCAGATAGGCAGATGACACTACCCTTATGGCAGAAAATGAAGGAGAACTAAATAGTTGCTTGATGAAAGTGAAAGAGGAGAGTGAAAAAGTTGGCTTAAAACTCAACATTCAGAAACTAAGATCTGATTCCATCACTTCACGGCAAATAGATGGGGAAACAGTGGAAACAGTGACAGACTTTATTATGGGGGGCTCCAAAATCACTGCAGATGGTGACTGTAGCCATGAAATTAAAAGACGCTTGCTCATTGGAAGAAAAGTTATGCCCAATCTAGATAGCATATTGAAAAACAGAGACATTACTTTGCCAACTATGGATGGGAGAGTTGGACTATAAAGAAAGCTAAGTGCCAAAGAACTGATGCTTCTGAAGTGTGGTGTTGGAGAAGACTCTTGAGAGTCCCTTGGACTGCAAGGAGATCCAACCAGTCCATCCTAAAGGAAATCAGTCCTGAATACTCATTGGAAGGACTGATGTTGAAGCTGAAACTCCAATTCTTTGGCCACCTGATGTGAAGAACTGACTTATTTGAAAAGACTCTGATGCTGGGACAGATTGAAGGCAGGAGGAGAAGGGGATGACAGAGGATGAGATGGTTGGATGAATCACCGACTCAATGGACATGAGTTTGAGTAAACTCTGGGAGTTGGTGGTAGACAGGGAGGCCTGGCGTGCTGCAGTCCATGGGGTCACAAAGAGTCAGATATGACTAAGCAACTGAACTGAACTGAAGCAAGATTATCACACTAAATTGAAACTTCTTGGCTAACTTTTCAAAGTTTTCAATGATATAGGTATGTTTTTAAAACTAAAAAAGAAAAATAAAATATCCCACCACCTTATTCTCACAAGATTACCTTAACAGGCAGTGTAGTGTGACTCTGGAAACTAGTTATCTAGTCTTGTGCCAATTTCCTTTTAGCTGTGTGCTGTGAGACAAAGAGCTAACCTCTCTGAAGCTAGGTTTCTTTGTCTTTAAAATGACAGGATTAGGTTGGACTGTCTTCAGGGCTCTATTTCTTTTTTGCTGTTGTTGTTGCTGTTGGCTGCACCAAGCAGCTTGTGGAATCTTAGTTCCTCACCCAAGGATTGAACTCAGGCCCTCAGCAGTGAACATACTGCCTAACCTAATTCTAACAACTGGACAGCTAGGGAATTCCCTCTTTTCCATTTTAATAATCCTGTACCTTTATAAGATTATTATTCTTATTTCTAAGCTGGGCCTATTTGGTATAGAACAAAAGAGAGACTTGGAAGAAAAGGAAGTAGAAAATGAAAATCAATTCAGGCAAGGAAAAAAAAAACTGTAGGTTGAATTATCCAAGTTCACATAAGAGATAAATGATTTCTTGAACTTCTGTTTATAGCATATAATTGTATTATTATGTAATGCAATTAATAATATTCAGAATGCCTCCATTTTGAGGAAGACTAATTTTAAATCTTTTACTAAAAGGTCACTTCTTTTACAAGTACAAAACATTGTTAAAAAAACATTTAAATAGCAAATGTTATATTTATCAGTAGCACCATTTGAGGCATAATTGCTTTCCTGTGTTCCTAGCAAAAAGGCATTTTCAAAGTCATACCTGTGATGATACATCCATACTCTTCAGTTGTGATATTTAGTTATCACCATGGGATACATTTTTCTGGTGTTTTGGTATAAAAGACATTATAACATCTAAAGACAAGTTGATGTTTTACTTGACTTGAATTCCAGCGTATAAAAATATGTTTTTTTGCTATCATGAAAATGGGTAATGCCAAAAAGTATAAATTAAATAAATTATTTTCTTCTGAAGATTCAGACTGAAGATCATAAAAGCAAAACATCTGATTGAAATAATAGTAACCATATTAAACTGTCTTTGAGAGTTTAATAATTTTCTCTTTTTAAGAATAGAGAAAAATAACTTATAAATATCTTCCTAGGGAATATTATTTTCTACAAATTAAATTTTAAAATCTATAGTTTTTCAATACAATTCAGATTAAACAAAATGAAATATTGCATAACCTCACACAACGTAAATAAACTCTATTTCAATTTAAAAATAGCATATCCTCTGAAATCTTATTTTTGCTATTCTGCACCTGAAATATGCCATTATGTCAATTAGAAAAATAATCCTCAGTTCAGTCCAGTGGCTCAGTCATGTCTGACTCTTTGTGACCACATGAACCGCAGACACCAGGCCTCCCTCTCCTTCACCAACTCCTGGTGTCCACCCAAACCCTTGTCCATTGAGTCGGTGATGCCATCCAATCATCTCATCCTCTGTCGTCCCCTTCTCCTGCCCTCAAGCTTTCCCAGCATCAGGGTCTTTTCAAATGAGTCAGCTCTTCACATCAGGTAGCCAAAGTATTAGAGTTTCAGCTTCAACATCAATCCTTCCAATCAATACCCAGGACTGATCTCCTTTAGGATGGACAGGTTGGATCTCCTTGCAGTCCAAAGGACTCTCAAGAGTCTTCTCCAGCACCACAGTTCAAAAGCATCAATTCTTCGGCACTCAGCTTTTTTTATAGTCAAACTGTCACATCCATACATGACCAGTGGAAAAACCATAGCCTTGACTAAACGGACCTTTGTTGACAAAGTAATGTCTCTGCTTTTTAATATGCTATCTAGGTTTGTGATAACTTTCCTTCCAAGGAGTAAGTGTCTTTTAATTTCATGGCTGCAATCACCATCTACAGTGATTAGTGGGGCATGTTGACCCAGAAAATTATATTTCAGAAATAGTACTGATTGTAAATGTGCTACACCTCAATGTTAGAACTAATTTACAAAAAGACCATTTTTAAAGTTTGTATTTATAATCAGTGGGATTCAGGACACACTGCCCTAAAATATGGCACCTTGGCATATTGAGTATTTTAAACTGAAGGAGCAAACAGCAAAAGCAGGAAGGTCACTGAATTCTCCCCCACTCTTCCCTGTTATGACCCCTCCCCTGAAACAAATCATAAAACCCTCATACAAGATTTTGTCATCCCTATATCCAGAGGAAAGGACCCATTCTTTTCTCCAAAGACAAAGGGATGCCAATAAGAATCCTAACAAGAAGACCTTGCTAAGTTTCCCCTGTTGCTGCTGCTGCTAAGTCACTTCAGTCGTGTCCAACTCTGTGTGATCCCATGGATGGCAGCCCACCAGGCTCGCCCATCCCTGGGATTCTCCAAGCAAGAACATTGGAGTGGGTTGCCACCTCCTTCTCCAATGCATGAAAGTGAAAAGTGAAAGTGAAAGTGAAGTCGTGTCAGACTCTTAGCGACCCCATAGACTGCAGCCTATCAGGTTCCTCTGTCCATGGGGTTTTCCAGGCAAGAGTACTGGAGTGGGGTGCCATTGCCTTCCCCTAATGTACTGCAATTATCTGCTCTTGAGACCATTAGACTGAGGTGTCTCTAGTGCCATGGCATTCTACATAAGAAAATTAAAACCTAAGCTTCTGAATGCCTCAAGGTTACAAAATAAAAAATACTAAAAACAACCACAAATAGCCAGTCAAGTTTTAAGCTACAGCAAATCAAAAATTTCTTTTCATTCTCTCTTATAAATCTTTTCCTTAGTGCATGTTGCTGGAGTGCCCCTAACCACTTCAGGCTCAGTGTTGCCAGATTTGAATGGGTAAATGCTCAAAAAACTCTCAGTTTCTCTTTTAACTCCTAATGCTCCTTAATCTGTCATATCTCTCCATGACTGTCCAGTCTTCATTGAAACTGGCATAAAACACTCAGGTCTAAATGTTTATTTAAGTCTTTTATTTCCTTATGGAAGCTCCCATGTCACATAAAATATATTAAATAAATTGGTATGCTTTACTTCTGTTTATTTATCTTTGTCAGTTTAATATTTGGACTCAATCAGGGATACTAAGAGGGTCATGGAAAACTTTTTCCTGACCTGGGCAACTTTATTTTCTTCATTTTATAATTTTCTATGTATTTATTTATGACAAGAATTTTTCTTTTTCTAACCCTATTTTAAATATTCAACTATGGGAAATATTTGTATATTTTGTTGAAAATTAGGTATATTTTGTAAAAATACACAAGAACAATTAAAAATTGTATACTAATTAGTAGAAAAATAATATTATTGTATTTTTTGTATGCTAGACACTGTGCCATGTATTTTACATATATTTTCTAATGTGAAAGATAGTTTACTTGCTAAGGGTTTTTGTTATGTACAACAGATATTTTACATTTTGAATGAAATAAATTTTAAAACTAGATATGCAAAACATTTTCCACCTACAAATTACTGAAATCTGCATTACTGCATACTAGTAGAAAAAACTTTGCACTTTTACTGCATACCAGGAGAAAAATAATATCAATTGTATTTTCAAACATTATTTTTAAATAATTCTATTGAGTTGGAAAATAGTTACTTAAAAAATAAAGGAGCTTTACACCCGTGGCAGATTCATGTCAATGTATGCCAAAACCAATAGAGTACTGTAAAGTAAAATAAAGTAAAATGGAAGCTCTTAAAAAAAATTAATTAATTAATTTTTAAAAAAATGGCCAAAAGGCACAGGAGATGCTTAGTCATCTGCTCCTGCTAAGTCACTTCAGTCGTGTCCGACTCTGTGCGACCCCATAGATGGCAGCCCACCAGGCTCCCCCGTCCCTGGGATTCTCCAGGCAAGAGTATTGGAGTGGGGTGCCATTTCCTTCTCCAGTGCAGGAAAGTGAAAAGTGAAAGTGAAGTTGCTCAGTCGTGCACTACCCTCAGCGACCCCATGGACTGCAGCCTTCCAGGCTCCTCCGTCCATGGGATTTTCCAGGCAAGAGTACAGGAGTGGGGTGCCATTGCCTTCTCCAGGGGATCTTCCCGAACCAGGGATCAAACCCATGTCTCCCGCATTGCAGGCAAATGCTCAGTCATCAGGGGAATGCAAATCAAAACTACAGTGAGATATTACCTCTCACTCAGTAAGATGTTACTATCAAAAGCAAGCAAACAGAAAATAACAAGTATTGGTGAGGTTGTAGAGAAATTGGAACCTTTATGGACTGGTGGCAGGATTGTAAAATGGTGCATAGAACTACCATATAATCCAGCAATCCTACCTCTAGGTATATATCCAAAAGAATTAAAAGCAGAGTCTCAGTGAAATATTTGCATACCCATGCATCATAGCACTTTTCATAAGAAGCAAGAAGTGGAAGCAACCCAAATGTCTGTCAACAGTTAAATGGATAAACAAAATGTGGTAACATCTTATGAAAAACCCAAAGGAACATTTTGGCCAACCCAATACATACAATGGATTATCATTCTGCCTTAAAACAGGGAGGAAATCCTGTCACATGCTGCAACATGGATGAACCTTGAGAACATTTTCTAAGGGAAATAAGCCAGTCACAAAACAACAAGCATTGTATAACTCCACTTATATGAGGTACTTAGAGTAGTCAAATTCATAGAGACAGAAAATAGAAAGGTGATAACCAGGGAGGGGAGAAAGGGAAAAAGGGAGTTGCTTAATGGGCATAGTGTTTTGGATTTGCAGGGTGAAAAAAGTCTGAAAATCTATTGCATAACAATGTGAATACTTTTAACACTATTGATCTGTATACTTAAAAATGCTTCAGATGGTAAATTTTATGTTAAATATTTTACTATAATAATAATGAAATGGTTTATGTTTCTAAAGCAATATTTTTATAATCTCTTTTGTTATACAATGAAATATAGAGTTATCTCTAACATCTTATTTTTGCTTTTCCATATAAGGTATATGCCAGTAATCAACTTTTTAAAAAAAGGATATACTAGGACTTCCCTGGTGGTCCAGTGGCTAAGACACATGCTCCCAAAGAAGAGGGCCAAGGTTTGATCCCTGGTCAGGGAACTAGATCCCATACGCCACAACTAAGACCTGCCTGATGTGGCTAAATAAATAGATAAAAAATTTAAAATGTTTTTTATAAAGAATATGTCATTGTGCAAATCTTTGAACAGTTATTCTGGCTACAAAAAAGAAAACATTGCACATTTAAATTAATGCATATATATTCCTCTAAAAGCATGGAAGTAAAGTAAGTCTGCCTTTTTCAAAGTAAACTAGTTGAAAATGATAAAGATCTGGTAATCTGATAAGAAGATAATTATGTTTTCAGTCTGAATATTGTATAAAGTCTATGTAATAAAGGTAAAGATTAGTTCAAATCCAAATAGTTTCTAATGTGTATCAAAAAATCACAGACTGTAGATCGAAATCTTATCACTTTTCATATAAGTGATATACATGTGAGAAGATGATACTGAAGAAAGTGGGTAAAAAATGGGAAACAGAGTATTAGTTTCCATCATTCTATAGACAATTGCTGCTGCTGCTGCTGCTGCTGCTAAGTCACTTCAGTCATGTTCAACTCTGTATGACCTCAGAGACGGCAGCCCACCAGACTCCCCCGTCCCTGGGATTCTCCAGGCAAGAACACTGGAGTGGGTTGCCATTTCCTTCTCCAATGCATGAAAGTGAAAAGTGAAAGTGAAGTCGCTCAGTCGTGTCCAACTCCTAGCGACCCCACGGACTGCAACCTACCAGGCTCCTCCATCCATGGGATTTTCCAGGCAAGAGTACTGGAGTGGGTTGTCATTGCCTTCTCCCTACAGACAATTAAATGAATATAAAAGGACTCCCAGTAATGTGATGGATCACCTGTTAACATCCATAACATTTAGAGAGCTCCTAAAGTGAAGAAAATCTAAATATTCCAGTCAAAAACCAAGCATGGTATATAAACATACTTTGCAAAAGGAAAAGTAGCAAATAGCCAATAGAGATGAATCAAAAATTCAGCCTCAGTAGCAATTCAAAAAATTTTTGTATGTAAATATGGTCTTAGCTTTGTCATGTTGACAGAAATTTGCTGGAAAATTTACACTTTTAAGTACATTTTGGTGAAAATTTTCTGAAGGACCTTATCAATATTGGATATCCTTCCAGTTAGTTATTCTAGTTGGGTGGATTTATTTTAATTAAATAATTAGAGACATGTACAAAAATTTTGTGTCTCTATCACAGCATTATGTCTTGTGCAGTGTAAAATTGGAATGAGGCTAAATGACCAACAAAAATGGAATGGTTAAATAAATTATGATACACAAAGGCAAGGAAATACTATACAGCTTTAAAAGACAACTTAATGGCTTAAGAAATTACTAAGGTGTTTAGATCCAGAAAGGAAATAAACTATATATTAATGCTACCTTAAAAATACTACCTATTTTAAAGCAAAAAGATATATGTATCAAAAAACATAAGAATATTAAATGTTAGCAAGTGTTTTTAAAGTAGATACCATTAGGTGGTAGAAAGGATTGTTTTTAAAAATTATGAGTAATATATCATTCTCATATAAATATATACATATATTACTTTTGTCAGTTTTAAAATGTTTATAATGGAGGAGGACACTTTAGGAATTTGGGATTAACGTATACACACTACTATATATAAAGTAGATAAACAAGGACCTACTATTTAGCACAGGGAACTATACTCAGCATTTTGTAATGACCTATATAGGAAAGAAATGTAAACAATATATTTACTGTACACCTAAAACTAACACAACATTGTAAATCAACTATACTTCAATAAAAAGTGATTTTTTGGAGCCACATCACCTGGTCTGTGGGATCTTATTTCCCTGACTTGGAATCAATCCCTTGTCCCTTGCATTGGTCGTGTAGAGTCTTAACCCCTGTATTGCCAGGGAAGTCCCAAAAAATAAATTAAAAGATTTAGAAAAATAGAATGTACTGATAATGTTCCTTTATAAAATCAGAAACACTGAGTTATTTTTAAATATACATTTGCCCTATTAAGTCTTCCCTACCAAAGCCTGTCTATGCCTTAAAAAACAAATATTCTTGTTCAGTCACCAAGTCATGTTCAACTCTTTGCAACCCCATGGACTGTAGCATGCCAAGACTCCCTGGAGTTTGCCCAAGTTTATGTCCTTTGCATCAGTGATGCCATCCAACCATCTTGTCCTCTGTCACCCTCTTCTCCTCCTGCCTTCAATCTTTCCTAGCATCAAGGTTTCTTCTAATGAGTCGACTGCTTGCATCAGGTGGCCGAAAACAGATATGTTGAGATATAATTCACATATCATAAAATTTACCCATTTAAAGTATATTGATTACTGAAAGTATGGCATTGAAATTTCCAACTATTATTTGTTGAACTATTTGTCACTTCAGTTCTGTTGATTTTTATTTCATGTTTTTGGGTCTCTGTTGTTAGGCTCATATGTGTTTGTAATTTTTTCTCTACACTTTCATAGCTTAAGGGAGAGTAGTTATTCCATCCTCTGTGATTCCACAGCACGTTGCTCATTGGTCTATCACTTTTCACAATTCACTGTCTTTTTTATTATTTTTGTACTTGTCTCTCTCTCTACTGTGTCTTAGCTATCTGCATGGTAGAATCTAGTAAAGTATAAGAGAGAAAATAAGTAGTGAATGAATGAATGACCTAATCCCCTTGTTTTGTACTTAGCCTCAAAGGTATTCTTGCTGTGCTTAGCATTTTGAGTTAAAGGTAGTGATCAAATCCAACTCCAAAAAATGCAACTGACACTTGAAAATGCCAAATTGAATTTAGTTAAAATTCCTTCCTCAAATTTCCTTATACATTTCAGTACATGTAACGTGCAATTCAATTGTGTGGGGAAAAGTTAGCATAACTATAAAGGTTGGGTTCTATTTTTTTGTAACTTCTGCTTCTATACGTTTACATAAATTATTTCATTTCTCTTGTTTTTTTGAGTTTAAATATTTCCACCACTATTGCCCATACAGTTTTTTCAGTAGTCATGTATGAATGTGAGAATTGGACTATTAAGAAAGCTGAGCACCAAAGAATTGATGCTTTTGAACTGTGATGTTGGAGAAGACTCTTGAGAGTCCCTTGGAGATTCAACTAGTCCATCCTAAAGGAAATCAGTCCTGAATATTCATTGGAAGGACTGATGCTAAAGCTGAAACTCCAATACTTTGGCCACCTGATGCAAAGAACTGACTCATTGGAAAAGACCCTGATGCTGGGAAAGATTGAAGGTGAGAGGAGAAGGGGACAACAGAGGATGAGATGGTTGGATGGCATCACCGACTTTATGGACATGAGTTTGAGTAAGCTCCGGAGATTGGTTATGGACAGGGAAGCCTGGTGTGCTGCAGTCCACGGGGTTGCAAAGAATCGGACATGACTGGGTGACTGAACTGATACTGATTGACCTCAGTGGAATGCCAGAAGTTAGAAACAGGAACAGAAAAAAAAATCCTATAGGAATAGTAGATGTTTGCCCCATTTATTTCTCTTCTATTTGCTATCTACCGTTAATCCAGGTTTGTAACCTAGAATTGCAACATAGCAGGAAATAACAGATGGTTTACTTTCTAGGAAAACATTCATTGTGCAATTTTGAAAAATGTGAACATGAACTTTAATAAAAGCTTCAAAAATTTACTGTAAGAACTATATTATTCTCTTTAAAAGCAGTCCTCTCCTTATGTGATTGTATACCCACATACCTAAATATTTGAAAACCTGCTAGTCTACCTGATATGTAGTAAAAAAGAGTACTTATGAGAAAATTTTTTTAAATTTAATAGTATAATTAGTAATTGTTAGAAACATAAGCATCTTTATTTATTTATTTTTTGGCCACAACTGCATGGCTTGCAGGATCTTAGTTTACCAACCAGGGATTGATTTGGTGCCAGCTGCAGTAGGAAATGGCAACCCACTCCAGTGTTCTTGCCTGGAGAATCCCAGGGATGGGGGAGCCCGGTGGGCTGCCATCTCTGGGGTCGCACAGAGTTGGACACGACTGAAGCGACTCAGCAGCAGCAGTAGCAGCAGTAGAAGTATGCAGGGTCTTAACTACTGGACTGCCAGGAAATTCCCAGAAATACCAGCCTTTAAATAAAAATGACGCCCAAATCTTGGTTTTCTGTGTACTGATGCTGAACAGAAATATGGAGACAGAGTTATGGGGGAAAAAGAGTGAGAATTCTTTGCCAAGCAAAAAGAGAACATAGGAGCCTAGTGCCTTTGAGAACTGGGCCCCTCTCCCTGGGGAACTCTGCCAGGAAATTCCCAGAAATACCAGCCTTTAAATAAAAATGACGCCCAAATCTTGGTTTTCTGTGTACTGATGCTGAACAGAAATATGGAGACAGAGTTATGGGGGAAAAAGAGTGAGAATTCTTTGCCAAGCAAAAAGAGAACATAGGAGCCTAGTGCCTTTGAGAACTGGGCCCCTCTCCCTGGGGAACAGTGTTAGTCACTGAGTCATGTAGGACTCTTTGCGATCCCATGGACTGTAGCCCATTAGGCTCCTCTGTTCATAAGATTCTCCAGGCAAGAATACTGGAGTGAGTTGCCATTCTTTTCTCCAGGGTATCTTTCCAACCCAATGATTGAACCCAAACCCAGGTCTCCCACATTGTGGGCAGATTCTTTACTACCTGAGTCAGGGAAACTTTGAGGAATAGAGAGAGGTCTATTATACAGGGCTCCTGGTGGGAGGTAAGTGATAAAGATCTCAGCAGTGATATACTTGCATTCTTCTGATGGGTTGGTGGTGAAGTAAGTAGGAAATCAGCATCTTCAGCCTTCAGATACAACTGATCTGGGGTCTACATGCTTGCATGCAGCATACCATTGTTAATCATTAACTTTTCCTACCTGAAGGGGTTTCAGTATCTGCAAAATAGGTCAGATATTGTGCATACCCACTAATGGGGAAACAGGACCTTGCCCCAAGGCTACTCTTAACTGTTTCTCCCAGGTGTCACATCTACTCCCTTCCCTCATTAACAGCTTCTTGAATTTGCCCATTGGAACTCAGGGAAGGTCATGAAGTCTGAATGAAGGCCATTTCCTGTAATCAAAGAAATAGGGTCACAGAAAGTCTTTGTGCCCAGGAACCCCACAGGGCTCAAAAGTCTCCTCAGAAACCTTCTATTTGAAACATATGTACAAACATAGCTTCTACAAGATCATAATCTATATATTTTCTTGCAGAAAATTCAGCAACTAAGTTCAAAGAAATCATCCCAACAAAGCAAGATGTTTGTGAAACTGAGAAGGACCCTGTGGAGCCCTCCCTGGTACAAATCCTTTTCATGTCCCCCATTTCTTATTTGTAGGAAACAGGCTTCATTCAGCCTCCTTGACCTTCCTTGAGTTCCAAAGGGCAGATTCAAACACTTGCTAATCAGGGAAGGAAGGGGGATGCATAACAAAGAGGGAAATAATAATGCAGCCTTAGGGTAAGTGGTGGTTCTTCCTCAAGGAGTAAGCATAACAATATCTTTGAACAGAAACTAAGGCCCCAGTTCAGGTGGAGGATGGCAAGTGCTGGGTGAGAGTGAGAGTCCTAGAGCACTTTCTTATTGCCTCACCACCAAATCACATACCCTGCAGCTTCCTCCACCCCAATTTTGCCTATAAAACTTCTCCCTGAAAACTATCAGGGAGTTTGGGGTTTTTGTGCAGGGTCCACCTGATGTTGCTTGGTTTTGCAATAAACTTTTCTCTGCGCCAAAACTTTGACATTTCTGTTTGTTTGGCCTCACTGTGCAACAACACACACAAACCTATGTTCAGTAACATTTGAATTTTGTTCTATTAAAGCACATGATTTAAAAATCAATTAATGTAAACCACCACATCAACATGCTATGGAAGAAAAATAACATGATCATATCAGAAGATGATAAATACAAACCTCTCATAAAATGGTTTTGAAAAATATAGGTAAAATAAACCTGCAAACTATCAAATGTTAGGGCTGTAGTGATAATTAAAAAATTAAGGATGTATTCCTGAGGTTAAGTAGCAATAATATTAGACAGATATTTAAAACTATGCATGTAAAGATATTTTTTTAGTTACACAAGCAACTGCTTATAAATCTTGGGCTGAGGGAAGTGAGAAATTACACTAGATAGATAGATAGATGGATGGATGGATTGATATAGATATAGATAAAAGCACATATGTTAGGGAGCTGTTGGCTGATTTGGGCTCCAAAATCATTGCAGATGGTAATTGTAGCCATGAAATTAAAAGATGCTTGCTCCTTGAAAGAAAAGCTATGACCTAAACAGTATATTGAAAAGCAGAGACATTACTTTGCCAACAAAGGTCCGTCTAGTCAAAGCTATGGTTTTTCCAGTAGTGATNTGGTAATTGTAGCCATGAAATTAAAAGATGCTTGCTCCTTGAAAGAAAAGCTATGACCTAAACAGTATATTGAAAAGCAGAGACATTACTTTGCCAACAAAGGTCCGTCTAGTCAAAGCTATGGTTTTTCCAGTAGTGATGTACAGATGTGATGAAGAGGAAAAGTTAAAATTTTACATAACCTCCTTCTCCTTCTGTCTCTGTAACTCAGTTTGCCGCTTGCAAAGTCTATATCATGTAGGTCACGTATTCTCAGAAAGTGGGGACTTGCACTACTAGGAACTGGAGTTTATCTCACTCACCCTTGTCCTGCTCTTAGCAATCGCCCAGCCCGTGCAAACCTGCCAGGCATCCCTCTCCCCATCTTGACTGCTGTTCCGACATGCACAAAACCCCTTAGTTTAAACTAGCCTATTAACAGCTAGTGTTGCCCACTACAGTCTGTCTATAAAAACTCTGTAATTCCTTTGTTTCGGGCTCAGAGCTTGGAGTGTTGACTCCTCTGGGCCCGCCGATGTAATAAACCTAAGTTCTCCAACTCTCCGAGTGTGGTGCTTGGTTTCTTGAGTACCGGTTTCTGCAACAGTGAGAGTTGGACTATAAAGAAAGCTGAGCGCCAAATATGTTTTTAAACTGTGGTGTTGGAGAAGACTCCTGAGAGTCCCTTGGACTGCAAGGAGATCCAACCAGTCCATCTTAAAGGAAATCAGTCCTGACTATTCATTGGAAGTTCTGATGCTAAAGCTGAAACTCCAATACTTTGGCCACCTGATGCAAAGAACTGACTCATTGGAAAACCTGATGCTGTGAAAGATTGAAGGCAGGAGGAGAAGGGGATGACAGAGGATGAGATGGTTGGATGGCATCACTTTGAGTAAACTCCGGGAGTTGGTAATGGACAGGGAGGCCTGGCATGCTGCAGTTCATGGGATCACAAAAAATCAGACATGACTGAGCAACTGAACTGATTGACTGGGTAGCTGACGGACTAGCCAGGGACTCTAAAGAACCAGACTCAAAAAAATGACAGGAATCAAGTGTAGACCAAAGAATGTCACCTGCCATTTCAGCCAATAAAGAATGTTTCAGCCATAAAGCCATCAGCTGTTGCAGCCGCCCCCTAACTCAATGGTACACCTTGAAAGGAATCCAGGATGGAGAAAAACAGGATACTCACCGTAGATAGTTAAGATGTACATCAAAGGGATAATTTCAATGAGCCAAGACTCTTGCATTTTCCCATACATAGAGAATCATTAACTTGAGAAATCTGTTTTTTTGTGATTAGCAATAATCTTTTTTTTATAAGTATAGATGGATGTCCAAAACGCTTTAACCTCAGATATTGTCTGTTTTATGGCTATGTCATGTGGTCTATTCAGGTTTTCTATTTCTTTTAAAGTCAATTGCAGTATCTTCTGTCCAGGAGTTTGTCCATTTCATCTGAATTGTCTAAGTTGTTGGTATAAAGTTGTTCAAAACATTGCCTTATAATCCTTAACATTTTTATAGGTCAGTAGTAATGTCCCTCTTTTAATTTTTGCTTGGTAATCTCTTTCTTTTTGTCCATGTTATACAGTTTGCAGGATCTTAGTTGCCCAACTAGGGCTTGAATCCAGGACCATGGCAGTGAAAGCACTGATTCCTAACCACTGGACCACCAGCAAATTCCCAGCAGTAATTTTTTGATTTTCAACTACATGTGTTTTTTTTTTTTTTTCAGCAAATACTCTTATATAGTCTGGCTCCTTCCTTACCTCTTTGAAATATTCCTTCAGATTATATGAGAGGCTACCTTCCTGAGCTATAGTCCTCAGTAATGTCCTGAATAAAATATAATTCTCAACATTTAGGTTGTGTATTTTTTCCAGTCAACACAACAGAGGTTAGAAAATCAGAATTGTGACTAAAATTACACTTGAAACTTAATCTAATGAGCCCACCACTGCCATACACTGTTACTGAAATTTGCACCACTGTTATTGCTGCCCCCAGAAACTGGCTATTGTGGCTTAGCTTCCATGTGGAGAACAGACATAATAAACCAGCTCAGAAGAAAGAAGATCAATTAGGAAGCTATTTCAGTGTAAACTACAAATTGCACTTGTCATCGGTGTTTTGTCATCTACCTCTGAAACAGAGCAGGACCATATGGTCCTTGCCAACATCACCGCCCCCCAACCATGTTTTCTACTGGCCCTTTGCCTTTGCAAAACTTTAATCAAAGAATAAGTTTAATCAGAGAAGTGAGAAATGCTGAACAAAGGAAAACAATCAAAGGAGACTAAATAATAATAATATAGTCATTAAGCACGGTCAAGGATCTTTAGTTCTTTCTCAAGGACTATAGATAATATTCTGAATCATATCCTGTGAGATGTCTTATAAATACCAAAACACCAGGGAGAGAACTTAACTACGTGATGACCAGACTGTACCCAGGACATGAGCTGCCACAATTTGAAAACAGACCCCAAAGAAATGGTAACAAGTACACCCTGGAACTGAAGACTAACTGTACCTAGAGCAACCAAGATGATGCTAGTCAGGCCATTGATTACCAGTTTGAAGATTACTATGCTGTTTCTGCATGTAATCCACCCCTCCAACTCTGTCTATAAAAGCTCTCACCCTCTGCTTGCTGGGGGGAGAGTCCACCATTGGACAGATATCCACCACCATCTCCCCTCCAGTTGCCAGCATCTGAAATAAAGCAAAGTTCCTTTCCACCAACCTGGCCTGTTTATTGGCTTTTGAGTGGAGAGCAGAAGGACCCACCACACTCCTTCAGTAACACCTCTACAAGAATTAAATCATGTGCTGCTGCAGCTGCAGTTCCTGACCTTCAACACCCCCAAAAGGATTTCAAGGTGGAGAGCAGAAATGAAGCACTCTAAGCTCTGGAAAAACTGACAGAACAGGTCTTGAGATAGTTAGATATTTTCAAGAGCTGATTTGATGAGCCCAATTCTTGCATCTCCTCATATTTAGAAAAGCACTAAATTCCTTCATGGTGACATTTGCTCCTCATAATTAGCAGAAACCTTCTGCAAAAATAATGCTTGATTGCATGTACTCCACCTTTACCAATATCACATATATACTGACCTTTTCCCTACACCTCCTTGGAGCAGTTCCTCAGAGCTATCTGAGATGCTGTTTCCTGGGCTATAGTCTTCATTTTGCCTCATGTAAAACTTAACTTGAAACTTTCACATTGTGCATTTTTTTTAAAGTTGGCAACACTACAGTGTCTTAAAGGCTCCATTATCTCTTGCTACAAATAAGAAATTTGGAACCATTAAGAAATTTTTTAAAATGTTAAAATATAGACTGTCTGTCTCTTTTTCTGGGTCACATCTATTAGAGGGATACCAGTGTGATACTTCTAGAACCCCGATGTCTCCAATGTCTTAAAGACTTACTGGAACTTTTTTTTTTAATTTTTCTTTGATGGTGGTGCTGATGGTGCCTTGGTTTTGCTTTTGTTTTTAAAATTACAGTTCCCCCTTTCTTTAGGTTTTAGATTGAATCTAGTAAAGATTGGGCTAGGAAACAACTCGAGAGAGAACGCTCACAAAACTACTGTGCATAAAAATTGCTTCTCTCATGTGGCATACAAGGAAGCTATTTAATAAGTCTGGCCTTGCATAAATTTTGTCTGTTTCCATTCAAATAAGTGTAGGTTCAAACTGAGTTCCCTGCTATGAATATATAAGGTTTAATCCACAGTTTCAAATGTTTCTTCAAATTGGAATGTGAAGTCAAGTGGGTCTTAGAAAGCATCACTACGAACAAAGCTAGTGGAGGTGATGGAATTCCAGTTAAGTTATTTCAAATCCTGAAAGATGATGCTGTGAAAGTGCTGCACTCAATATGCCAGCAAACTTGGAAAACTCAGCAGTGGCCACAGGACTGGAAAAGGTCAGTTTTCATTCCAATTCCAAAGAAAGGCAATGCCAAAGAATGCTCAAACTACCGCACAATTGCACTCATCTCACATGCTAGCAAAGTAATGCTCAAAATTCTCCAAGCCAGGCTTTAGCAATATGTGAACCATGAACTCCCTGATGTTCAAGCTGGTTTTAGAAAAGGCAGAGGAACCAGAGATCAAATTGCCAACATCCGCTGGATCATGGAAAAAGCAAGAGAGTTCCAGAAAAACATCTCTTTCTGCTTTATTGACTATGCCAAAGCCTTTGACTGTGTGGATCACAA